>CM028756.1:3413886-3604795 GCA_016801395.1 Leptodermis oblonga | reverse complement strand
TTCATCAATTATGGTTGCATCCATGAATTTTCTTGTCTCTTTTTCATGCAAAAGCTTCCAGGCCTGAATATATATAAATATATATGTCAAGATTCCAAACATATGGTTGATTTTAAGAATTATAGAAGTTCATCACAGAAGATGGAGAGACTTTCAATTACATGTCCTATCAGGCTAAGATCGTTTTCTGCATTACGAAAGCTTGCATTTTTCTTTCCACTTAGAATCTCTAACATTAACACTCCAAAGCTGTAAACATCTGATTTCTCCGAAATTTTCCCTCGCATTGCATATTCGGGCGCCATATATCCGCTGCATCACATCATTAATTAGTCACTAGTAGATGTATTTAGATACAAACTTCTTTTGGTAATTATAACGAGCTATATATGACAGGAGAAAGGCGAGTTCTTACAATGACCCAACAACCCTTTTCGTATTAGCTTGATCTTGGTTGCTTCCAAAAATTCTAGCTAACCCAAATCTGATATTTTTGGATTGAAGCCAGCATCTAAGAGGATGTTACTTGCTTTCATATCTCTATGGATGATCTTCAATCTTGAATCTCTGTGAAGGTAAAATGAGGCCTCTACTGATACCATCGATGATGACTTTACGCCTTTTCCAATCAAGAAAATCTTGTTCCAACGAGTCTGAATCCAAAAAATGCACTATTGTTGGTAACTCAAACCAGACATTATAGATGAAAACAGTCCTGTTAATTTACTAACCAAATAGATAAGCATCCAAGCTTTTGTTAGGCATGTATTCATAAACTAGCATCTCTTCTGCTCTTTCAACGCAGCAGCCGAGGAGTCTAACAAGATTTATGTGTTGAAGTTTAGAAATGACCGAAACTTCATTCATGAACTCATCACTCCCTTGACTAGACGAGTTAGAGAGAGTTTTCACAGCAATTTCCCGACCATCTATCAGTTTCCCCTGCAAATGTATTTTACCATGCTTGTTTTCAGTATTACAAAATGGATTCTTCTAATGGGACAGAGAAAAGTATGCTTATAGTTTACAAATTACAAACATCACGTACCTTATACACAGCACCGAAACCGCCTTTTCCAATTATATTACGAGGATGAAAATTATCTGTTGCATCGGCCATTGTATCATAATTGTAAAGATGAAGTTCTTCTTTGCCATTGAGCATCATTTTCATCTTCCTCATTTCACCTGCTTCAAATTTGTGAAAACACAGTTTAATTTCATCGGCCTAATTTATAGCACAAGTGACTTAAAAATGATCACATTACCTCCACACTTGGTGAACCACTTCCGGAAGAAGTATGCAAAATCCAATAATGAAGATGGACACCACGATTACTGCGCTTGAAATGACTGCATTCTTACCCCTTTCACTTCTTCTGTGATCTGCATATCCAGAGGTTAATAAAGAGTTAATAGAATAGAAAATTGCAGTCTTTATGTTAGTCAGAAATCAAGAATGAATGTATTACCAAGCTCAGAATAAGCGACACGAAAGTATAGATCCGACCCATCGAGAGTGAATTGTTGCATATCTAGTAAGCTGCCATTCCAATGCATGCAGCCAATGCCCTCATTGAATGCATAGGCTTTGCAAGAGCAATTGTTCAAGCACGCATTGCCACATTCTGGCTCTCGACTTCCTTCCTGGAAATCAACCACATAATACAAATCAGGAACTTTAATGTTGCTAAGCTTCAGAAATCCATCTTGTTTGCCATCCAGAATACCTGAACTTGCATATTCCAAAAGGGCCACATTTTCCATAAACATCACATTCACTCTGTAGACTTGACCATATTACCTCCGGATTTTTTCCATTTCCATCATAAGTATAAAGCTTCTCTAGTAAAGTTCCCGAGGAAGTCAAAACGTAATAGAACACCATAGAATCATTCAAACCTTCATTGATCAAGTATGCAGATCCTGCTGTGTCATCATCCAAGAAGAAAATTACTTTCCGGTACGCACTAGTCATGCGAGGAACTCCAATAAACACATTACCATTCCACGGACCGCTGCGCCAGTAAGGTTTTCTGTTATTCCAGATAAAGGTTTCTGGAATTCTTAGAGGGTCAAACCAAGAGAAAAGTTCCCAATGGAATGATCATCAGGACTTCTCCAAGAGGTCAGCTGTTTCTTGTTTCTCACAATGCACCTAGCCTCATCTTCTGGACAAAATGGTCTGAGGGATTCAGAAAACTTTCCCAGATTGATCTTCCTCCATTTGAATTATCCCTCAACACTAAGTTCCCTGTATCCAGAATCTGAGCACTACAATTTGCATTTGCAGCAGGTTTTGAAACATTAGACGACCATAGGATTTCCTTCTTCCCATTCATGACTAGAATGTTACCATCTTCTGAAATCGCCACGATTCCAGATGAATCCTTCAAGGGTCTGTCTCTGTTAGCCACCCAAATAACAGTGAATTCAGGGATGTTCATTATGATTCCAACATAGCGATCACTGGTGTTTACAGGACCCAAAAATCCCAACTTGAATGTCCTGGCTGATGACACTATTTCGTGAATGGGCTGAAAGGTTGAAATGGTGTCCTCAGCTCCGCATTCTTTCAAACAGAAGAGGGCTAACAAGAGAAGAACCGGCACTGAGTTCGTCAGCTCACGCATTTTCATCAGACAATGATTAGTAAGAGCTGGTGGAACTTCGTGATCGGAGAAGATCGAAATTAGAGGGAAACTACACAAGTGGAATTTTAGTGTACTGTCTATCAAGGACAGGTTTTTTTTTGTTTATGTATATGATATGTTTACTTATAATATAATAACGGGACGGATATAAATGAAAAATATAGCGTCAAATTATTTATTATTTTAATTAGGAAATATTTTTTAATCTTTTGAGGTAATTATCAAAGGACAAGTTGAGCTAAGAACGATGTCGACTATTGGTTTGATGGGTCGTATTTGGCGTCTGCGTTTAATTTGATTCGAGATGGATGGGGCGAATTAATTACATCTATCTTTATACTCCGTGATATAATATAATATAATATAATAAAATTCTAGATTTCCGCTAGAACTGTAATATTCGGCACATGGGATTACTTGCATTGACCAATTAAATTAGTTTTATGATAAGTCAAGTTTAAGTTTTGTAAACGTTTCCAGTTGTCAATACAAACCCTTTCTTAAGGTTTATGCTTCTCTACTTTAATTACAAATACGATCAAACAATACTTTATTTTTTTGTTCCGTTTTACCTGACATAGTTTCTTAAACAAGCGATACATCAGAAATTATATTCAATATGTTATATATCATCAGTGGTTATATGCGATAGTTTAGCAACTAAAATCATAACGGTGATATATTAAGAGTTAAACTCGATACATTATATATAGGTTAAAGAGAGTAATCAAAGTTATACCAAAGTATAAGGATTAACTAGTAATAAATCAAAACCTCAAGGAGTAAATGTAGGGCCCGTTCTTTTTCATCGTTTTGAAAACGATTTTGAAAACAAGTTTTGGAAAATAGTTTTATAATGTAAAAAGTGTATTGAAAATGTAAAAAGTAAATGCTGAATAGTAAAAAGTTGTATTGGAAATGATGAAATATGATTAAAATATATTAAATTTACTGTTAAAACCAAAACTGTTTTCAAAACAGAACAAAAAGAACAAGCCCTCAAGGAGTAAATGTAATATATCCAATGTCCTGCTTCATGGAATCTTCTGTCTGTTCAAACTCGGTCTTCCCCATCTGTTCTCTTACAACAAGAAAGTAAATATCTTAATGTGACATGTGAATCTTACATTTCATTACAAAATATCAAACAAAAAAAGATAGAGTTTGAACAGATAAAAATTCTGATTACTTACTCTACAAATCCATTGGACAAAAGGCTCACATCATATATGGACACGTGCTTGACTTTTTCAGAATTTTTTTGAAGAACATGTGCCTCACTTTCCAGAATTAGAACCTTCCTAATATTCCATACCCATTTGATTAGTGGGTCCCTTACTTATTTTTGGAATTTTGAATATTTCTCGATGAATATATAGAAGAGTACAATTTGTTTACCGCCCCACAAGAGTTGTGATAGTAACGTCATTGTTGGAGTGCGCACTTTGTTGAGAACTTTCAGTTTCTCAAGAACACAAAGTTCTGGTCGCAAAAGCTGGTAATTTGGGACGAGGAAGCTCCACAATTTCGCTGTTGAGCATTGAAAGAACAACACCCATATTTGGCCTATCTTTTGCATACTCTTGCACACAAAGTAGCCCAACATGGATATATCTTGATATCTCCTTTTCATTGCCTCCATCTTCATCAATTATGGATGGATCCATGAATTTTTCTGTCTCATTTTCATGCCAAAGCTTCCACGCCTGAATATATATCCAAACAAATGGTTAATTTTAAGAATAATTTATAGAAGTTGATCTGAGAAAATAGAGAGACTTTCACTTACATGGCCTATTAGGCTAAGATCGTTTTCTGCATTATTAGAGCTTGCATTTCTCTTTCCACTTACAATCTCTAACATTAACACTCCGAAGCTGTAAACATCTGATTTCTCCGAAATTTTTCCTCGCATTCCGTATTCTGGCGCCATGTATCCGCTGCATCGATGGATCACAACATTAGTCAGCAGATAGTGAAATAATAAGAGGATGTTATTGTTAGAGCAATAATTTGTCGAATAACCTAAGAGCCGGCTTATATACAAATTATATTATCTATGAGAGGAGAAAGACAAGTTCTTACTATGTTCCAACGACCCTTTTCGTTTTAGCTTGATCTTGGTTGCTTCCAAAAATTCTTGCTAACCCAAAATCTGATATTTTTGGATTGAAGTCAGCATCTAAGAGGATGTTAATTGCTTTCAAATCTCTATGGATGATCTTCAGTCTTGAATCTCTGTGAAGATAAATGAGGCCTCTGCTGATACCGTCGATGATGATTCGACGCCTTTTCCAATCAAGAAAATCTTCTTCCGACGAGTCTGAATTCAGCCAAAACAAGAACAAGATGCAAAGTTGTTGGTAACTCTCAAACCGGACATTATAGTTAAAAGCATTGCTGCTAACTTACTAACCAAATAGATATGCATCCAAGCTTTTTTTAGGCATGTATTCATAGACTAGCATTTTTTCTTCTCTTTCAACGCAGCAGCCGAGGAGTCTGACAAGATTTCTGTGTTGAAGTTTAGAAATGACCAAAACTTCATTCATGAACTCATCACTCCCTTGACTAGACGAGTTTGAAAGAGTTTTCACTGCAATTTCCCCGCCATTTCTCAGTTTCCCCTGCAAATATAATGTATTTTACCATGCATGATGATCAAGTTTTTGATTGTCCAAAACAGCATGCTTATTTTACAAACATCACAGACCTTATAGACTGGACCAAAACCACCTTTCCCAAGTACATTACGAGAATCAAAATTATGTGTAGCATTGGCCATTGCATCATAACTGTAAAGATGAAGTTGTTCTTTGTCACTCAGCATGATGTATTTCATCTTGTTCATTTCCCCTGCTTCAATTTGTGAAACACGGTTTATTCAATCGGCCCCAATTAATATAGAAAAAAGAAATGACATTACCTCGACTCTTGGCGAACCACTTCCAAAAGAAGAATGCAAAAGCAGTAATGAAGAAAGATACCCCAACCAATATGCTTGCGATGACTGCAATTTTACCCCTTTCGCTTTTCCTATACTCTGCATATCATAATAGCAAGCAGAGTACACAAATTATTCTCTTCATGTTTGAAAGCATGAATGGATCAAACTCAGATCATGCACTACAAGAATCATGAATTGAATTCTGAATAGTACTTTAGAAGAATGTATTACCAAGCTCAGAATAAGCGACACGAAAGTATAGATCCGATCCATCGAAAGAGAATTGTTGCATATCTATCAAGCTGCTATTCCAATGCATACAACCAATGCCCCTATTGAATACATAAGCTTCGCAAGTGCAACTATTCAAGCACGCATGGCCACATTCTCGTTCTCTACTTGCTTCCTGGAAATCAACCGCATAATACAAATCAGGAACTTTAATGTTGCTAAGCTTCAGAAAACCATCTTGTTTGGCATCCAGAATAGCTGAACTCGAACTGTTTCTCTCGCATTGAAGCACTTCCTTTCTTATGCAGCCACCACTCCAGTTTCCTCTTCTCCATCCAGTCTCATTTCTTGGCTCAAAACCTTGCAGACATGAACAGATTGGCGCAGTACCAGGATTACATAGTCCAAAAGGGCCACACTTTCCATAGACATCACATTCACTTCGTAGACTTGACCATATTACCTTGGAATTTCCTGTTCCATCGTAAGAATAAACCTTCTCCATAAAAGTTCCCGAGGAAGTCAAAACGTAATATACCCCCACAGAATCATTGGGATCGTCGTAGATGAAGTAACCGTCATCCAATAAATGAAATCCACTCTTGTATGAAGTAGTCATGCCAGGAATTCCCATAAACGCATTACCATTCCACGGACCGCTGCGCCAATAAGGTTTGCTGTTATTCCAGACAAACGCATCTGGAATTCCTGGAGGGTCAAAACCAAGAGAAAAGTTTCCAATGGATGGATCAGAGGGACTTCTCCAAGAGGTCAGCTGGTTCTTGTTACTCACAGATGCACCTAGCCTCATCTTCTTCACAAAATGGTCTGTGGGATTCAGAAAACTTTCCCAGATTGATCTTCCTCCATTTGAATTATCCCTCAACACTAAGTTCCCTGTATCTAGAATCTGAGCGCTACAATTTGCATTTGCAATTGAAACATTGGACGACCATAGTATTTCCTTGGGTCCATTCAAGACTAGAATGTTTTCGTCTTCTGAAATCGCCACGATTCCAGATGAATCCTTCAAGGGCCTGTCTCTGTTGGCCACCCAAATAACAGTAAATTCAGGGATGTTCATTATGATTCCGACATAGCGATTGCTGGTGTTTCCAGGACTGAAGAAGCCTAATCTGTAATTTTGGGATGACGAAACTATAGTTTGTGGGTCGTGAATGGGATGAGTGACTGTAATGGTATCTATGGCAACTACGCTATGTTCTTCTGTGCAAGAGAAAGCAAAGAGCAGAAACAGAGGAAGCAGATTTGTTAGTTCTCTCATCATCTTGATGGCTTCTTCGTTGCCACTTCCCAAGGGGGAAATGGAAATCAACCATACTCTTGATTTCCAATTATTATTTTACGGAATTAGTCATACATGGCTGGAGGACATTTCTTAATTTCTTTTGTATATTCCCGCGTTTATTTAGGGCATGTTCTTTATGTTGTGTTTGAAACAATATTTGAAACAATAAAATTATTTTTCCAAAACCAGGTTTCAAACATTGTTTCAAACACAACATAAAGAACAGACCCTTAATTACTCAAGATAGAATATTACGCGATCAGTGAAGCATGGATGGTGAAAAACTTTGTTAGTTTATACATATAATGGGGTTTATACATGCAACGACGAGTCACTCACACGCGTCTATTCAACGACATATTTTCTTTTTTCTTTTTTGTCTTATTACAAAATTTTTAAGTATCATTTTAGTGTTAAAGGAGTAGTAGCTAGTTCTTTATTAATAGGATTTCAAGTATCACTTTACTGTTGAAGGAGTAATAGTTAGCTACTTCAATAATATAGTTGAAATATCCGTGTATTCTTGTTGGATACTAATATTTACCAAACTAAGGTTTGAACCGAATCTTTATACCAAACGGGCTTAGTGATTTATATTAAACGCTAGATTGAAATTGAAATTATGTTTGAAAATGACCAAAGCTAGTCAAACTTCTAAACCAATTATTTTCATTTCCATTACATTATACTCTAACTAATTAATTTTTTTTTCACAATAATTTGACCATCAATGAAATATTAAAATAATTATTTTTAGTCGTTCGATGAATTAAAATGACCGTTTCGCCTTATTTCTACACATCCAAATTCAACCATTGTCATGTCTTGTTCACAAGTCAACCTTCTTTTTTCAAGAGATAATTACTTAAAATTAATATTTTTGGTTTGAAAGAAAAAAGGAAAATTAGATGATAAAAAAACCAAATAAATGGAAAGGAGGAAAAAGAAAGACAAACCAAACAAAATGATGCATAAGCAAGGTTCGTTTGGGAGAGTTTTAAAAATAATTTTTAAATGTGAAACTTATATTCAAAATATAAAAATCAGTAGTTGAGAAATAAAAACTATATATACATATATATATATATATTGAGAAAAATCACAAATTAGTATAAAATTCAAATTTTGAAAAACATGTTTTTGAAAATGAACCTAGCAGTAGAGAAAGCTAGAAACGGGAGAAATTATTTTATGCATTCCCGAAACATGTTTTTATGCACTAAGCAGCCTATATTATTTAATGGCATAAACATAAATATTTTGCCAAATGTGATGTTTTTAATTTTTATTAAAAAAAAAAAAAAAAGGGAAAGAAAGCAGATCAATTCACATCAAACCCTATCCTGATTCGATCCAATCGGACCGGGTCAAGGCATTTGAACAGTCTTATTGACAAGGATTAGTTAAATGATTTTAACTTTGAAAAGTTCTGGTACTAGCTAGATTAAATATAGTCAACGCAATTTTATAAGTAATTCTATATTTGGATAATGATCACTTTTGCTCCACTAGGCCTCGAAGGTCTGGTGGAGCAAAATTATTTATTATAAATATTTATCTTTATTATTTTAATTTTTTGTGGGACAAAATACAAATTTTTTAAAATTTCATACAGTAAAAAAAAAAAAAAAATTTGAGTGCTGCCCCCACCGGCCTAAGCAGTGGCTCCGGCCCTGCTTGTTAGCTCGGGAAAGGGTATCACAGGCCCAGGCTCTGAGAGGCCCAATGGGACATATGTCCGTCTTTTATTTTCAATCGCCATGGACGATTTTCAGTCACTAATTTATTAAGTCATTAATTAATTCCTAAAAAAAAATATATAATAATAATAAATTTATTGATAGATATGGTGAGTACTACGTCATTTTGGAACCTAAATCTTGAATTATTCTATTTGAAACTTTAAATTCAGCAGATGAATCAGTTAAATAAAATTTAGTAGGATGTCAATAACACGTGGGTTTTGAGAATATATAGAATTAGTACTAAATATATAACTTTGGTCAGTTACAATTTTTGGGTTAGTAGATTGTTTATATTGTATTAGGATCATTTTGAATTTTCATGACGCGACAAAATTGTCAAAAGTTATCTTTTAATTGTAGCAATTCGAGTCGTGTTCGTATTGGTCGATTTGCTCATTCCATGTTATATTCATGTCGGATTCTCGTGTTGTGTCAAATATTATCGCCCACAATTTGTGACGATCGAAGATTCATTTTAACCCCTAATATTTTATCCGACGACCCAATAAATCCTAATCCTAAGTCGTGTCTAAATGTAGCCGCCCCCGGCCCAAAAAACAGTCAATGTCTAAATGCACCCTTGACGTGCACAAAATACGGCCAACTTAGCTCCCCATGAGAATTTCACTGTGAGCGGAGAAGAGGTGTAAGTTGGTCGTATTTTTGTAAACGTTGAAACTTCATTTAAATACAACGTAACCTTAAAGATTACTAAGTCATGGACAAAAATATTAGAGGATAAAATCAACTTATGTCTCTATATTTATTGCAATAATAGTTAAAAGCAAAAGAAAAGAGAGAGAGAAAACCTGCAAATTATATGCAGGATTTTTACACCTTCAACATGTCATGTATGTTCAATACTCCAATCGAATGCAAAGCCAAGTGCAATTAGCTCATCGCCCGACCAGAGTTGTTATAGTAACATCATTGTTGGAGTGCGCACTTTGCTGAGAATTTTCAGTCTCTAAAGAACACAACGTTCTGGTCGCAAAAGCTGGTAATCTGGGACGAGGCAGCTCTGCAATTTCACTGTTAAGCATTGAAAGAACGACAGACATATTTGGCCTATCTTTTGCATACTCTTGCACACAAAGTAGCCCCACATGGATATATCTTGATATCTCCTTTTCATTGCCTTCGTCTTCATCAATTAAGGATGGATCCATGAATTTTTCTGTCTCATTTTCATGCCAAAGCTTCCACGCCTGAATATATATCCAAACAAATGGTTAATTTTAAGAATAATTTATAGAAGTTGATCTGAGAAAATAGAGAGACTTAATTTCACTTACATGGCCTATTAGGCTAAGATCGTTTTCTACATTATTAGAGCTTGCATTTCTCTTTCCACTTACAGTCTCTAACATTAACACTCCGAAGCTGTAAACATCTGATTTCTCCGAAATTTTTCCTCGCATTGCATATTCGGGTGCCATGTATCCACTGCATCGATCACGCCATTAGTCAGCAGGTAGTGAAATAGTAAGATGATGTTATTGGTAGAGCAATAATTTGTCAAATAGCCTAAGAGTTCGGCTTATATACAAATTATGTTATCTATGAGAGGAGAAAGACAAGTTCTTACTATGTTCCAACGACCCTTTTCGTTTTAGCTTGATCTTGGTTGCTTCCAAAAATTCTTGCTAACCCAAAATCTGATATTTTTGGATTGAAGTCACCATCTAAGAGGATGTTACTTGCTTTCAAATCTCTATGGATGATCTTCAGTCTTGAATCTCTGTGAAGATAAATGAGGCCTCTACAAATACCATCGATGATGACTCGACGCCTTTCCCAATCAAGAAAATCTTTATCCAAGGAGTCTGAATTCAAAAAAATGCAAGATTGTTGGTAACTCAAACCAGATATTGTACGACTCAAAACATGATTCTTTATATGAAACGGATGGAGTATCATCTACTAACCAAATAGATATGCATCCAGGCTTTTGTTAGGCATGTATTCGTATACTAGCATTTTTTCTTCTCTTTCAACGCAGCAGCCAAGAAGTCTAACAAGATTTCTGTGTTGAAGTTTGGAAATGACCAAAACTTCATTCATGAACTCATCACTCCCTTGAGTAGAAGAGTTTGAAAGAGTTTTCACCGCAATTTCCCCACCATTTTTCAGTTTCCCCTGCAAATGTGTTAATTTTGCCATGCATCATCAAGTTTTTGCCTTTTTGCTAATCCCAAATAATATGCTTATTTTGCAAACATCGCATACCTTATACACTGGACCGAAACCGCCTTCCCCAAGTACATTGCGAGAATCAAAATTATCTGTGGCATTGGCCATTGCATCATAACTGTACAGATGAAGTTGTTCTTTGTCACTCAGCATAATATATTTCATCTTGCTCATTTCCCCTGCTTCAAATTGTCAAACAAGGTTTATTCCATCGGCCCCAATTAATGTGAGAGCACATGTGACTCAAATTGTACTCCTTCTGTCCCATGTAAAGAGTCGTGTTTCGAGTTGTACCACTAGACTCTTTTAATGGAACGAATTGAGTATATATAATGGTCTGTCAGAGAAAAGTATGACGTTACCTCGACCCTTAGTGAACCACCTCCATGAGAAGTATGCAAAACCAGTAATGAGGAAAGATACCACAGCAATTACGCTTGCGATGACAGCAATTTTTCCCCTTCCACTTCTAATGTGCTCTGCATATCAGGGAAAAATAGACATCAGTCATCATTGTAGAAAATATGCAAAAAAATGATCGACAGGAAATGTATTACGTACCAAGCTCAGAATAATCGACACGAAAGTATAGATCCGACCCATCGAAAGCGAATTGTTGCATATCTATCAAGCTGCCATTCCAATGCATACAGCCAATGCCCTTATTAAACACATAGGCTTTGCAAGTGCAATTATTCAAGCAAATGTCAGCACATTCTTGTTCTGTATTCCATTCCCGGAAATCCACCACATAATACAAATCAGGAACTTTCATGTTGCTAAGCTTCAGAAATCCATCTTGTTTGCCATCCAGAATATCTGAATTCGAACTGTTTCTCTCGCATTGAAGCATTCCCTTTCTTATGCAGCCGCCATTCCAGTTCCCTCTTCTCCATTCAGTCTCATTCCTCGGCTCAAAACCTTGTAGACATGAACAGATTGGAGAAGTCCTGGGATTGCATATTCCAAAAGGGCCACATTTTCCATAAACATCACATTCACTCTGTAGAGTTGACCAGATCACCTTGGAAATTCCTGTTCCGTCGAAAGAATAGACCTTCTCTACCAAATTACCCGAGTAAGTCAGAACGTAATAGACCACCACAGAATCACTGAGATCGTCGTAGGTAAAGTAATCGTCATCCAAGGAATGAAATCCACTCTTGTACGCAGTAGTCATGCCCGCAACTCCAATGAACACGTTGCCATTCCACGGACCGCTGCGCCAATAAGGCTTGCCGTTGTTCCAGGTAAAGGCTTCTGGAATTCCCGGAGGATCAAAACCATGAGAAAAGTTTCCGGTGGATGGATCGGAGGGACTTTTCCATGATGTCAGCTGCTTCTTGTTTTCCAGAGAGGTGCCCATTTTCATCTTCTTGACGAAATGGTCAGTGGGATTCTGAAAACTTTCCCAGATTGATCTTCCGCCATTTGAATTGTCCCTCAACACTAAATTCCCTGTATCCAGAATCTGAGCACTACAATTTGCATTTTTAATTGAAACATTAGACGACCATAGTATTTCCTTTTGCCCATTCAAGACTAGAATGTTTCCGTCTTCTGAAATGGCCACCATTCCTGAAGAATCCTTCAAGGGTCTGTCTCTGTTAGCCACCCAAATAACAGTGAGTTCAGGGATGTTGATTATGATTCCGACATAACGATTAGTGGAGTTTGCAGGACTGAAGAAACCTAATCTGTAGTTTTGGCCGGAGGAATTAATACTTTGTGGGTCTTGAATGGGATAAGTGATTGTAATGGTATCTATGGCTGCTACGCTATGTTCTTCTGCGCAAAAGAAAGAAAACAGCAGAAACAGAGGAAGCAGATTTGTTTGTCCTCTCATTTTGATGGCTGCTGAGAAGTGTAAACAAAACTATGTCTATATTTGGTTTCGTTGGAGTCCGGATTTATCCTTTTTTCTCTATCTTGTCCCGTTTCGTTGCCACTTTCCAATTGTAGAAATCAACTAGTCTTGATTACTCGGGTCTTCTCAAGTCTTTATCTACTCTTGTTAGTCATAGATGCATGGCCGGAAGGCATTTCTGAATATTGTTTTTGTAAATCCCCACGTTGTTTATTTATTTACCCAACTACCCAAGATAGAATATTAATTGCGTACGTGATCAGTGAAGGAAAACTTTTGTTAATTTATTTGGTAAATACAAAACAAATATACTGTGGGAAATTGAGAAGTGGATAATAGTCGGGATTAGGAAATAGGAATGGCGGGGCGGCTCTCTCTTTGGTATCAAGCTTGTCCTTGTCAAGTAGTTATGTTTTTACGAACTAAACAATTTCATTTTGGATTCTTTGTATTATGGGTGGCAATTGGATGAGGAGGAGTCATGATCAATTTGACTTGACTCATTTAACCGCACAACTACACTCGATTTTTCCCAAAATTGTAACTTTATAAGATTAATGTAATTTTTATTTTTAAATCTATTTTAGTTAAATTTTATTTAATTTCTTATTATATGTAAGAATAGACGGTTTAGTTTCAGCCATAAGCCAATCCTCTTTTTATCACAATATTGTCATTTGAAACTAATATTTTCTTTGTTCTTTAATACTGACGCGAATATAGTGGTTAATTTTTATTTTTATTTATTTTTTTTTTGACTTGGTGCAGGAAAAATGATCAAGTTACGATTACTATAGTAAACATTTTAGTTATATAAGATGCTTAGGGTAGTTGTGAAAAAAAAAAAAGAAAAAAAAAAGGCAGTTGTGATATTAAAATAATGTGTCAAATAATCACTGGATTTATTATTAAAGACTATATTAAATTTTATTTTTTGCATTTGAAAACGACCAAGCAAGTCAAATTCGCATATTATTTAAGTAAAGAATTAGAAAATATGCACAAATTCTAACCAAACGACCGGTTTGGCAGCTTAGCTGTACTGCTATGACCTTGATTTTAGTTATTTTATGTGTTATACATTGACATTCATAATACTACAATCTAATAATACAACTATTCAAAGCTTTTTGCGTAATTTAGATGTAGAAACGAACAAATGTCTTAACGATTAAAGACCTTGAAAGATTATGTAAAAGATTCCTGGGTTTCTATTTAAAGAGATATTTATAAGGGAAAAAAAAAGAAAGTATTTTTTAACTTTGAGAAATTCTACTCAACTGATGCTACAAGAATAAATCTATAGTCAACACAATTTTATAAAAGTAATTCTATATTCAAAACAACAACTACTTCTTACAAATTTGAAAATATCAACATTATCTCATTTGCTAAAATCATTTGTAATATTTTCAAAATGGTAACTATGGGTATGTTCTTTTTCATCGTTTTGAAAACGATTTTGAAAACAAGTTTTGAAAAATAGTTTTATAATGTAAAAAGTGTATTGAAAATGTAAAAAATAGATGTTGAATAGTAAAAAGTTGTATTGGAAATGATGAAATATGATTATATTAAATTTACTGTTGAAATCAAAACCGTTTTCAAAACAGAACAAAAAGAACAGGCCCTATCCAATGTCCTGCTTCATGGAATCTTCTGTCTGTTCAAACTCGGTCTTCCCCATCTGTTCTTTTACAACAAGAAAGTAAATCTCGTAATGTGACATGTGAATCTTACATTTCATTACAAAATATCAAACCATAAAAGATAGAGTTCACATCATATATGGACACGTGCTTGGCTTTTTCAGAATTTTTTTGAAGAACATGTGCTTGACTTTCCAGAATTAGAACCTTCCTAATAATATTCCATACCCATTTGATTAGTGGGTCCCTTACTTATTTTTTGGAATTTTGAATTTGTAGACCTTCAGCGAATGTGGAGTGAAGTGGGAGACTACTAAAAACATACTTAGATGGTCGATGTGGCAAGAAAAGTCGAATGGATTAACTACAATTTTGTGTATGGTAAAAAATATTTTGAAAAATATTAATACTATCATAAATGATTTTACATAAAGCAAAATTTAGAAACGTCATTCATTATAGACTATTTTACATTATTAAAAAGGAAAAATCGTAATTTTGATCCCTCAATTATACTCTCGTTACACTTTCAGTCCCTCAATTATTGAAACTCGTACTTTCAATCCTTTAACTATCACTCTTTCACCAATTTGGTCCCTCCCTTTTACAAATAAGCTATCAAGTTACTAGTCATTTATGGTCAAAATAAAAAATATATAAAATATTTAGGTCAAATCATAATAAACAAAATTAGATGCCGAGTTTCCCTCTTCCTCTCTCCCTCTCTCCATTTTCAGTCCAAAGATTCAGTAGTGACAACAAATATTTCTTCCTTTTTCAAATCAAAATCACAGCAAATTCCTCCCTAATTTCAGAATCAAAGAAACCCATTTCAATTTCACAGCCGCCCACTCTGAATCCCTCTTTTCTTGTTTTTTCTTTTCTTTTTTTGCACGGAGAAGACGAAAAAAAGATGATTACCTTCTGCCCACTCCGTTAATATACATGGGTACTATTCACAGCACAAAAAGCTTGAGCCTCCATAAAATTAGCAAGCATCTACAACTATGCATTATGATTTAATACCCAAACAAAACATTTCAAAGCACAAAGCAGCAAAACTCCATCACACAACCCGAATATTCCAGTAACTAGGCTGGAACAGCCAAGCCAAATGCAGCAAAAACCCGAAACTCAGCCCAGTTTTGTAGCTCATTTCCGCAGCAAAACAAAGGAAGAAGCCAAACATTTCCCGGAACAGCCAAGGAAAATGCACCAAGCCACCAAAGAAGAAATAAAAAATTACCAGCACCAACCAGTACCAAAAATTCCAGCAAACCTTCAAATCCTCAAATTCCAGCAACTAATTTCATCTAACAAGGCAGCAAACACCTAATTATCCAAGAAAGTAGTAGCCGCAGAAATTGAAGAACAAGGATACTCTAATTCCAGAAATTCAGAGCACAAGATTTCAGAATTTGTCAAATTGAGCACAAATCCAGTACTATTTCAAGAAAATTGCAGCACACATATTATCATTTACCAACTTAATATTCTAGTAACCGAATTAATTTCAAGAGATGCTATCACCTGACTCATCGGCGATCAATTCCTTCTCCCGAATCCGTCAAAGACATAATCGGAGATGCCTGCCAATCGCCGACGCCATAACTCAGAGCGGAACCACCTTCCTTCCGCCAGAAAATCCACAGCCGACCAAGCTCCATTTTAGGTCTGCCCGGACCTCAATCCCATACCACCCTTAATAGAAAGAAGACCTAGCCAACCTCCCCGGAACTTCCACTCTTCACCGGCGACTACAAATCCTTGGCCCGTTCCAAGCATTATCTTCTCAGCAACCTCCATTTTAGAGCTCTGAAAACATGCATTGAGTCTCTGGGTAACCCCTAACAGCTGTTTCTTGAAGAAACCACCTCAAAATTCGCAGGAAAATGAAAATGAAGAACACCAAAAACCCCAGAAGAAAGGAAGACATCGAGTGGGGGACTGGGAGGGATGATTGGAGTGAGAAGAAACAAACACTCTTATTGCTGCTGCATAATGAATTTTTTCCTCAAATATTCGTATTAGCCCCATATAAATACTAAAACAAACCAAAATAAATTAAAATTCCCAAAGTATAGAACCAAAAATTTTTTTTTTTAAATAATAAATTCCCTAAGAAACGAATTCTGCTTCTTTATTTTTTAAAAATAATTTTGAAGCACGTTTTCTACCAATTTTTTTTTTAATTTTTTAAAAATAAAATTGGTTTAGTAATTCTATGTAAACTAATGTAAAAAATAAGTAAATAATTATTTTGTAATTAAAAACGAGTTCACCAACATCAGTTCTAAGTTTTTATGATTTTTAAATATAAATATTATTTAATGTAAAACGAATTATGGTGATTCGAAATGGACACCCGTAATTCGTTTTTCAGTTTTTATGGACCAAAGGCAAGACCTAATTATATAAATGAAAATCTAATTTGTAAATGAATAAAATTTTTAAATACTTTTTATTTTGATTTATTTTTTGTTAAATATTTTTGAAAAAAACGAATTCAGTGAAATAAAATTATTTTTAAAATAAGTAATATAGTTTCAGTTAAATAATACAAAATAAGAAAACAAATTTAGTCATGCATTTATGTTTGAAAAGATTGGATAAATTCATTTATCTTTGAAAATTTAGTCACGCATTTATGTTTGAAAAATAATTAATTCCGTTAGAAACTAAACTCAAAAATTCGTTTCTCCCAAAGAGGAATTACAGTAGACCGATATTGATGTTTCTGTTTTATATTGTTTTTAGTTTAAATTAGCATGCATATGGAATATAGATAAGTTATCGATAATTTATACATTTTTTTGGAAATACTTAATTTAAAATGAATGACATAAAACACGAACTTATGTTTTAATAATAAAATTATTTTTAAAATAAGTAATATAGTTTAATAAATAAAATTAATTTCAAAATAAGTAAAATAATTTTACTTAATTCGTTAGAAAACGAATCTCGAGAATTCGTTTTCTACCGAAATTATTTTTAAATTTTTTAAAATAAAATAAAATTTATAATTTTATGTAAACTAATGTAAAAAATAAGTAAATAATTATTTTGTAATTGAAAATGAGTTCACCAACATCGTTTCTAAGTTTGTATACATTTTGAAATAAAAATATTATTTAATGGAAAATGAATTATGGTGATTCGAAATTGACACCCGTAATTCATTTTTCAGTTTTTATGGAACAAAGGCAAGACGTAATTGTATAACTAAAAATCTAATTTGTAAGTGAATAAAATTTGTAAAAAAATTTTCTTTCGTTTTGTTTTTTGTTAAATATTTTTGAAAGAAACGAATTCCGTGAAATAAAATAAATTTTAAAATAATATTTTTGAAAAACACGAATTCAGTGAAATAAAATTATTATTAAGGTTATTTTTAAAAAATAGAAAAATAATTTTAATAGAAATCGAGTTCACTGAAATAAAATTATTTTTAAAATAAGTAATATAGTTTAATAAATAAAATTAATTTCAAAATATGTAAAATAATTTTAGTTAAATAATACAACATAATATAACGAATTCACTGAATTTGTTTTCTCATGAATTCATTTTGGGAAGGGAATTTCATTTTTTTCATTATGGGAAGGGAAAACGAATTTGGGTGATTCGTTCACTTTTTTTTTATAAATTTTTTTTATAAAATTTTTGAAGAAAACGAAGCTGCCAGCTTCATTTTTTTTGGAGAAAACGAATCTCTATAGAATGGGAATTAAAAAACAAAATGGTGTATTTTGGTAATTTTTGGTCTCAATATGAATATTGGGGGAAAAAATCCGCTGCATAATTGTCTAGTACTGCATAATTACAATGGCATAAAAAATTTTCACTTTTAGTTTTTTTTATAAACGTTTTGAGTTATTATGATTTGGCCCAAATATTTTATGAATTTTTCAAAAGGGTTCAAATTACCGTTTGACTTTGTTAGTCAACCGGTAGCTTGCCAGTAAGAGGGATCAAACCTGCAAAAGAGTGATAGTTAGGGGACTGAAAGTGCGAGTTTCAATAATTGAGGGACTGAAAGTGTAACGAGGGTATAATTGATGGACCGAAATTGTGATTTTCCCTTATTAAAAATTTATTTAAGACATCATTTCATTTATTTCGCTTCAGACCTGCTAAGTTTGAGGACGGAAGTTGTTTCCATCGAGAGATATACTAATTGTGTAACACAACTTAAATGTATGTCTACTTTGACAAATTTAAATAGAAGAAAGATAAAAACAACGTTAAAATGCGCATCTTTTGTAATACACATCTTGTGAATGCCCCTTCATATGATTTTAACTAGGGGTGTTAAAAAAAACTCATCAACTAATAACTAGAACAAAAATCGAACTCATAAATTGTTTGTTACTGGTTTAATCGATTTTGATTAACCGGTTATAAACGGTTAATCGGTTCGATTTTGATTTTGAATTTTTGTTCTATTGGTAAACTTGTTAACCGGTTATATATACTATTTATTTACTTTATTCTTTTATGTTAGAATTTATTTACCTATGAATTATAATTAACATGTCTTATGAAGTTATGATTTTACAAATTCATTTTATTATTTACTATTATGATATGCAAATTTTTCATATACATAAAACTGATAAGGGGTGGGCCTTGTAATTCCGAGGTCATGGGTTCGATTATTAGCGATGCAAGGGTAAAATAATAATAATAAATAAAAGTGATATAAAAGAAAAGTGATAAAAAGAAATACATGAATAAATTAGTGTTAGAGATTTTTGTCAAAATATTATAACTATCTTTAAAGATAAATCATAATAATATTTTAATTCATTTATTTTTTTTATTTCATATTCATTTGTGTTTACTAATACACTTGTAGTAATTACATATAAAAAAATTATTTGTTCAAAAAAAAAAGAAAGTAAAAAAAAAAAAGGGTTATTCGTTAATTGGTTAAATCGGTAGACTGGCCGCTAAACCGGTTAACTGAAACCGGTCAATCAGTAGACTGGATGCTAAACTGGTTAACCAAAACTGGTCCATCAGTAGACTTATCGGTTGGTTAACCAATTTTGACTAAAATTAGTAAAACCAGTATTAATCGAAATCGGTAAACCGCTTAAGCAGTTAATCGACCAGTTGAACAGCCTTAATTTTAATTTCCACTACCCATAATTACTTCATGATTCTCCAACTATCCCATCATCCCCATTAATATTATATATAATTACTTTTGTATGACCTTTCATATGATCTTGTAAAATCAATTCATGAAAGATACCTGAGCCCATAAATATAAGGCTTAAGTGGAGAAATGATGATGGATATAATAGAATATGTTTACTCTCTTTAATCATTTTTATTGTCTTATTATTTTATTTTCTTGTCTAATATTCCATCCATTCTATTAGAATGGTCTACTCTGATCAATATATAATTTATTATGAATGTTAAGGTACAACATCTAAATTAATTAATTTGACATAATTTATTTCATTATATCCTTACTTATTAAGTATGGACTAATTGTGGACCACACATAATTATATTAGTAAGGGTAAGAAAAGTAAAAAAATTTGAAAGTTAACTCTTTTATTAGAACAAAAAATACTTTACACAATGGACCCTTCTAAAGAAACGGAAAGAGTACGAAGTAATTTTAGCAAATGATATTAATGTCTATCATTGATATTTTTGAATTTGTAAAAAGTGATTGTTATCCAAATATAGAATTACCTATAAAATTGCGTTGACTATATTTATTCTAGTAGCAGAATTTTTTAAAGTTAATACTCCATCTGTCCCACTCAAATAGTCCACTTTGAAATGTGTACAACTTATGGGTTGTGAGGTACAACATCTAAAATAAGTAATTTAAAGTAAGAGTTAATTGTGAACCATACATTGTTATATTAGTAAGGATACGTAATGTAAATAAATTCAAAATAGACTCTTTAAAAGATATAAATTTTTTTTTTAAAAGTTGACCTTTTTGAGTGGGACAAAGGGAGCATCATTTAACTAATCCTTAATAAGACTATTCAAAGCCTTGACCATGTCCGATTGAAATAAAAAATACTTTTCAAAATGAACTCTTCTAATGAAATGAAGAGAATGCGTACTTTTATAGTCACATTATAGTAGTAATTTTATAACAATTTTAAAACTGTGATATGCATTTTGACAGAGAATTCGAACTCATTACCTCCTAGTATTTGTTGGGTATCTAACATATATTCTCCAATGCATGGTTGGACTAATACGATGAATACATAGTAAGTACTGGCGGACTTTGAAAGTCTTACATACATGGAAAATGGGCCAACGATCCTCTATTTCAAAAAAAAATTATTCTATTCTTATTCCACTAAAAATTCAATACATTTTTAAGAGTAAAAATAAAATTTCAATTCCATCCTATCATTACTCCTGAATTTGTGGTTAAATTGAGTAGAACACATCTATCCCAAAAAATTTTGGGATAGAGGATCCTTTCCCACTAATCAATCCAGTGGAAGGACGCAAGACCCATAGCAATGTGGGGTCAAATCCCATAAGGTGGGAGACAAAGTTGAAAAGGAGATCACGTGAGCCTAATTCCAAAAATAAAAAAGGTAAGAAAGAAATAAAGAAAGAAACAAAAAACATGCAAATCACATGGAGAAGTTTTACAATTTCGGGATCTTACGATTCTACAATTCTAAAATATTAAATTGATACTAGTTTGGATTTTATCCTACCCTAAGCAAATTCATTAAAATATACCAAATAAGAATAGTTTTTAATTATAATTTGTTTATAATTTTACAGTGTATATTTTTTTATTTATTAGAATCTTACTATCCTCCAATTCGATTCTATACCAAAATTAATCTCACGCGAGATCCCGATCATGCAAACTACTTTTACACCTTCAACATGTCATAGAAGTTCAATACTCCTCTGCAATTTGCTCATCGCTCTACAAGGGTGGTTATAGTAACATCATTGTTGGAATATTGTGCACTTTGTTGACAACTTTCACTCTCTAAAGAACACAACGTTCTCGTCGAAAAAGCTGGTGATGTGACGCAAAAAATGTCCTTCAGGCGGTGCTTCTCACGGCCCAGTAAAACTTCTCGAAAAATAAGGCCCAATCTGAATGGAGCTTCACTGCGAAGAGAAATGAACAAGCTGGGAACCGATCTGGGCAGCTCGGATCAGCAAGGATGGTGGAGAGGAAAGACTCGTACTGTTCCGGTGATAACTGAGGAATGATCAAGAAAAAAGCGGGGTTTTCCCCTCTGTATAGGCTCCGACGGTCAAGTTAGAAAGCAGGAAGAAGATAAACAGTATTGACAAAGAGCTTGAATCATAAAATATTGCGTACCTCAATAAGTCTGAAGACTTAGTATTTATACCTCCAAGTGAAAATGTGTCTGTTGAGCCTTCATCATTGTAATGTTCACCTGCTTCTTCTGTTTAGCGTGGCGTGTACGTTACTACCTTGACCAGATTTCATGGATTTCTCCCTCTCTTAGAAGATCTGGAAATCTCTGCGTGCAACAGAAAAGATATACCTAATTTATGACAATTTTCACCTACTGTGTCAGTGAAACAGTGTGGGCTGATCTAACTATCTTAGATCGGTTAGGCCAATTATCATAGTAGAAACATGAGGGAATGATCAAGGCATTCTAAAGTCTAAGGTCCGACCTAACCTTTTACGAGATATGCTATCCGGCTCGGTTTTATGGTTCTGACCGACCTACGTTTGTAACAAAAATACTTCTTGGCTTGGTTTGGACGATCTTACTGACCTAAGCATGGTTCTGGGCCCTACATGCGTCTTTTTATCCTTCACTGTTTATCTTTGTTTTAGTCCATTGGGCTAGGGCCAGTGGAGATTCAATTTTATGCACACCAACAAGTCCCCCCAGTATTAGGTTTTACCGATCTAAAACTTAATACTCTGTGTTTGTTCGAGCTAAAACTTTGCCTGAAGTATTTATCATGCATTCCCCGATATTAGTCTGATCCAATTTTCCGAGCTAAAGTGTGATATTTACTATGTTTTACTAAGCCAAAAACGTGACCAAGGCATTAGTCAAGTGTCCATACAACCTATGTTCAGATACTCTTTTAAAAGTTTCTTTTCCGACCTATAGATCATCGAATATGACAAAAAATGCGAGACATGACTAAGAAGTCCGACCTAAAGAGAATATCGTGTCAGCCGATGCATAAGTAATAATTGCAGTACTGACCTAAAGAATTTGAACAGTTTATTGGACAAATCAATAAATGCAACAATAAAGGCGTACCTTTGCGTTATACGAAATCCGGCTTTTGAAGAGTCAGGACGTGACAGGACACGTCTTCACGACTATTAAGGCAACCAGTACGACTTCCCATGCTTTTACTATCCTCGAGGTGGCATCAAAGGCTGCAACGATTGGCTTGCCCGCGTCCATTCGATCTCCCCAAGGCTTCCTTATAAAAGCCGTAGAAGTTGGCATTTGGCATCATTACGCTATTCGCATCCTGAAAAGAGAAAAGAAAAATTTTTGCTCTCCTTCCTTCCGCCGAAGTGGTCGTGCCTTGCCGGAGTCCGTCGGTGTCGTCCTCTTGCTCCGCTGTTTTTGTCCGTGCCATTGCTTCACCGTCGCCACTGTTCCGTCGCCGTGACTCTTACCTTCGTTCGATCGACTGCAATGGCTTCCGAAAGGAGTTCCGGCACCGGAGCCTCTCGCCAAAACCCATCTTCAGGTCAGTCCGTTCTTCCCCTTTCTTTTTACAAATGAACTGCTGATTTAGCTTTAAATTTCTGGCATGTTTGAAGCATGAACCCTTCATAGGATCTGTTATCTGAATTTATGCATGATTCTGGCACCTTTTTACTGCTTTCTGTAGATACGGCCGCCTTGTATGATTTTCAGCCTGAAGAGATAGCTTCCGAGCTTACTAGGGTAGAATTAGAAACCCTAAAATCGACCCACTTCCTTGACCCATCTATCCGAACCAGTCTGCCCACACCTGAGGAAAGGAAAACTAGTACTTCTGGGGATTGGGTCGGTGTATACGAACATCATGTAAAATTCGGGCTAAGGTTTCCGGCCCCGGATTTTTTAAACAAGCTATGCAATTACCTATACATCGGGCTGAGCCAATTAGTACCTAACGCCCTTAGATTTTTGGTGCGGTTTATGTGTGTCTGTTTTGGGGCTAGGATCCAACCTACCGTAGATTTGTTCCTCCAATTCTACACCGTCCGTCAGTATCCTTATGGGCAGGGGTGGGTGTCGTTCCAAAAACGTAGAAATGGGCCCATACTTATAACCGACTCTCCCGATACTAACAAACATTGGAGGGCGAGGTACTTTATGGTGAAGGCCGACGAAGCAAATCTCCCTTGCTGTTGGTCACAGTTTATAGTGCCGGCGGATCAAACCCGAGATAAGTCCAACCCCGTAGTGCAGTCGGACTATAAGGCATTAAGGTCTTTCACCAGCTCGGAAAAATACTCGGTTAAGTACCCTTCAGAGGGTCTTTTGGTCTGGGCCGGGCTGAGCCAAGCCCCCGATGTAGAGGAAGAATGTAAATACCTGTCTCTGACCCTTTATTTATCGTCTCCTCACCCTTCCTAGATCGGTGATTCTGATCTTTGTATGTTGTTTGTTTTCAGGTGGCTTCAGCGGATTTGGCCGAAAGAAGAAGTCCAACAAGCCAGCAGCGGCTTCGGGGTCTTCGAAGAGACCGGCCGAGATCGACCTTACGGAAAAGTTGAGGTCGCCGATCCTTCCAGCTCGGCACTAGTACCTCGGGCTACAAAGAAAAGCAGGCCGACCCCTGCAGAAGTTCAGGTGGCTAAGGCTGCCAAGGCTCCACAATTGCTGACGGGCCCTACCACTGGAGCCGAGCTGCCGAGCCCTGATGAGCTATGGGGACCCGTGGACCCATTATCCAAAGAAAGGGTCATAATGCTGAAGGAGCAAAGGGAGAGACCGAGCTCCCTGGCCCGGCCCATATACCAGTCGCACTTGGCGGAGCCTTTGGCCGAGGATGTTAGGCCATATGCGGAATTGGTGTTAGAATCCCATAGCTCCCTTGTGGAGATCGTGGAGATGAGTGGCCAGATGAGGAAGACCCTGGAACAGCTGACACAACAAGAGGCCTTTCTGGCTTCGCACATAAAAAGGGTAAGCTTTAAGATTCATAGTTAGTTATTGAGAATAAATGGTTACCTCGTGGTACTTTTATAATACCCTTAATCGGTTTTTGCAGGTCGGCGTAAATTACGCAGCTACGGCCAAGAGAACGATAGCTTTGGACATTTTGGCCCAAAGCTATGAGTAAGAGAGGTCGAAGAAGCCGGCCGAGGCAATCGAAGCCTTGGATATGAAGCTGGGGGTCGAGTCCAGCAAAGTAACGAAGCTCGCGGCCACCAACACTGAGCTCTATGCAGAAAACCAAGAGCTGCGTACAAAGGCTAGTCAGCTGGAGACCAGGAATCAGGGTTTAGAAGCCGAAGTGGCCACCCTGAAGGAAGAGATGGCCGCCCTGAAGGAAGAGAAGGCTGCTTTGGTTAAGGCCGCGGAGGAGGAGGCAAAGAAGTCTACTGAGCGGCTCAACCCGGCAGAGGTCGAAGCGGTGCGCCAAGCTGCTTTGAAATCCTTTAAGGAGGGACCAATGCTGGACCTGATGAACCGGCGCTTCTTGGAGCTAATCCAGTGCGGGTACACCTTGTGTTGGGACGAGCTAAAAGGTTCCAGGTTGGTAGAAGACGTTCTTGCGGATTCCATGGCCTAGACTTCCTTGCTTCCTTAGGGTTGTGATCCTTTTGATCTGGTAGAGGAGATTAAGCAGGAATGCCGAGCTAATGGCGTCCCTTTACCGGAGAATGTAGAAGAAGATCCTGAGGCCGACCCCCAGGAGGCAGCAGATGAAGCGACCTCTCAAGCTCCTCCTTCCTAGCTTTTCTTTGTATTTTTCTTTTTGAAGAATTTTTGTAATTTTGGATCGGCTTTGTACCTGGGCTCGTTTATTGAATAAATACCTTCTTTTTTCTTCTTTCGTCATCTTAAATTTGATATTTTTCCCGACTTTAACTCTAACTGCTTCATAGATAGTATTTTCTTAAGTGTGCTGCGTTCCAAACCCGCGGAATCAGCTGTCCTTGCAAATCTTCCAAAACATAACTTCCAGTAGGTCGGGCTTCGATCACCCGGTAAGGGCCTTCCCAGTTAGATACTAACTTGCCCTGTTCTTGCGGTTTGCTGATAGCTCGGTTTCGTAAAACTAAATCTCCTGGTACAAAGGCCCGATGTTTGACCCGAGCGTCATAGTGTTGACGAACTAAATTTTTGTAATTTAGTTGGTGTACATAGGCAGTGTCCCGAGCTTCTTCCATCAAGTCCAAGCTGAACTCCAAGTTTTTCTGATTCTGGTCCCTTTCGAAGTGCATGACTCGGGGGGCACCATTTTGTATTTCTGGGGGGATAACAGCATTGACCCCAAAGGCTAGCTCAAAAGGGGTCTTCCCTGTAGCCGATTTAGGTGTAGTCCGGTGGCACCATAGTACATGAGGCAGCTGTTCTACCCAATTCTTGCCCTTATCTTCTAACCTGGCTTTCAACCCGTGCAACAAAGTTCGGTTTGTGAGTTCCACTTGCCCATTTGCCGGAGGATGAGCTACAGATGCGAAACGTTGGGTGATACCGAGCTTTGAACACAAGGCTGTGAACTCCTTGGACTCGAACTGGGTCCCATTGTCCGAGATAACCGAGTTGGGCACGCTGAACCGACAGATGACTTGTCTCCAAAGAAACTGAGCTACAGTTCGCCCGGTAATGTTTGTCAATGCCTCGGCTTCCACCCATTTTGTGAAATAGTCTATGGCTACAACAAGATAATGACAAGAACCAATCTTAGGAAACGGCCCCATGAGATCTATTCCCCATTCCGCGAAAGGCTAAGGGGCAATTATTCCCGTAAAGTTGGAGGCCGGCAACCTGTGAATTGTCGCATTGTGTTGGCAACTGGGACAACGTTGAACATATTCCACTGCTTCCTGGAATAATCGGGGCCAATAAAACCCAGCCCCAATTATTTTCTTGGCCAAATTTCGAGCCCCAATGTGAGACCCGCAGTCTCCTTGATGTACTTCCTTCAGCACGGCTTCTGCTTCTCCTGAACCCAAGCACTTTAGTAAGGGCATCAAGAAACCCTTTTTATACAAACCCTCCCCGATTATTTGATAATGTTCGGCCCTCCTTCGTATTCGTTGTGCTTCCTTTCGTGAATCTGGTAAAGTACCATTTTGTAAATACTGTCATAGAGGAAATCTCCAATCCTGACCTTCACTTATGGACAAGATTGCTGGTTCGGCTGCACTCCTGGTCTGTACTTCCTCTACTCGAACGCTTTTAGTCAGATGAGAAAAAATCGAAGAAGCTAATTTGGACAAGGCATCTGCATTTGTGTTTTTACTTCGTGGAACCCGCTCTATGGTCCATTTTGGAAAAAAATTTCAGCTGCTGCTGCACCAGTGCTAAATATTCCTCCATTTGCCGATCCTTAGCCTTATACTCTCCCAAAATTTGTTTAACTACAAGTTGGGAGTCTGAACAAATTTTTAATTTCCTGACCCCCAGTTTCCGAGCTAATTTTAGACCGGCTATCATGGCTTCGTACGCAACTTCATTATTGGTGGCTGTAAAGCAGAATCGTAGAGCGTACGTGTGGACTTCCCCAACAGGGCTGGTGAGGATGATCCCCGCACCCGATCCGAACTGGCTGGAGGCACCATCTACGTAGAGCGTCCATGAATCATCACCTTTTGCCACGGTTAAAAGAAGATCGGTTTGTTGTGCCGGGCCAGGAATGCCTTCCTGGGTGTCCGATACTCCTTCAGTTATGAAATCTGCTAGTACTTGCCCTTTGACTGCGGTGCGAGGGGCAAATGTGATGTCATACTCCCCCAATTCGATGGCCCATTTGGTGAGGCGACCAGAAACTCCTGCCTTTTGTAGGACGGCTTTGAGAGGTGCGTCGGTATAGACGGTGACTCTGTGGGAGTTGAAATAAGGCCGGAGACGTCGTGTGGAGTGAACTAGAGCCAAGACTAGCTTTTCCAGGCTAGAATAGTTTTTCTCTGCTGCCTGCAAAACTTTGCTAACAAAATAGATGGCTATTTGAACCCGGTTATCTTCTCGAAGGAAAACCGAGCTAATTACGGATTCAGTGGTAGCTATATACATATACAATTGTTCTCCAGGAATAGGCATGGTTAAAGATGGCAAAGAAGCTAAATACGTTTTTAGTTGTTCAAAAGCAGTTTGGCATTCCGAAGTCCACGCAAATTTATTTGTTTTCTTTAAAATGCTAAAAAATGGTAAGGCTCGCTCTGCCGACCGAGCTAAAAACCGATTCAAGGCTGCTAGTGTACCCGTTAATTGTTGTACTTCACGAATTGATCTAGGCGGATGCATTTTGATAGGACTTGTCGTGGGTCTATCAAATACAGTAAAAATACTGCTTAAAACCTGCAATTAAGATGCTAATAAAATATAGCACAGTAGTAGACAGGGTCGATCCACAGAGACGGCAATTTAATTCTAATTCCAATTTAACATGCAAATAAAACAAACTTATGACTAGTAGTCACCTTTGTGTCTCTTAAGAGACCTTAGAGTTGTCACGTAAATTTAGCAAAATAATAATTAAACTAATAATTAAATAAAAGATTTAAACAATTATCAATTAATGAGAGAAAATTCTGGTATTATGTAAATCCACCTTAATCTCATGCATGCAATCATAAACCTCTTAACTTGTCTAATTACTTATGCCGTTTCAGTTATAGTATTACCGCGAGTCCCCGCAAATAATTCCAATTCTTCCATAGATTCTCGATAATCCCCCGCGAGTCCCCGCAAAGGAATTATTCCCTAACTACGTTAACTAACAGACCGCGAGTCCCCGCAAACCTTATTAATTAACAAATAGAAGCATTAAGAACTAGAAGAACCCGAAACTAATAATTCCTACTGACGATGCATTAGAAATTATTACCCAATTAATCCTGTACTACTCGGCCGGTAGTTGTGCCACTCACTGACTCTACTAGATTAAACTAAGTTGATCAGGCTTAATAAAATCTTAGTAATTAGACATATAAACACAGGCAATTTAGAAACATAATTTAATTAGACCTTAGATTAATTTCTGGGTTTCATACATGCATGGATTATAGCTTCTTACATAATACCAGAACTAATAAATTAGCTACTCATGATAAAACACAAAAATACATAAGTATAAAAGAAGACATTAAAAGAGAATAAAGAATACTGTACTGGAAATCAAGAAATCGCGATCTGGTACCCGGCGGTTTGGCCAAACGGTAGACTGCCTGTCGGGAAAATCCAAAACTGCGATCGGAACAGATCAAACACAGAACAGAACAGAGGAGAAACAGAGGAAAAATAGACTGCGAGAGTTTGTATCCAGAGCGAAAAATATTTGTAGACTAAGAAAGTAAAATTTATCTAATGAAACTTCTATAAAAGCTTGTCTCTCTAAAAGATTTAAGTTCCTGCGTGATTCTCCCAAGCTGTCTACTCAATATAAGAAAAGCTATCTAAAAAAATCTCTCCAAAAGTGCAAGAATAATCCCATATATATAGGGATACAAATCAGCAATTAACTAATCTCCTAATTGAATAAGGAAACCTTCTTCTACTTGGAAAGAGAGTTAATTAAGCACATGGAATCTTTTCACTTTTTGGTAACTCCCAACTTCTCTCTTTAATTCCTTCTTAGATTGGTAAATTGTTCAAAACTTCATTGCTTCCTTTTTATTTCTTTCTCCGCGTCATTCCGCGCGTGCCCACTGATTTGGCTGATTCAAATCCAATTTGAATTGGATTAAAATCCAATTGGATTCAATTAATTGGAATCGTGCATGTGCTGAATTTGAATTGGATCAACTCCACTTGCATGAAGGCCCACGGCTTTTGTCTTCATCCACCTGATTCAAATCCAATTGAATTGGATTAAATTCCAATTGGATTTGATGAATTGGAATCGGCCCATGTGCTGATTTATTTTTTGCTTCTTCTTCTTCAACTGTGCGCAGCTCTGCTTGCGGGTCTCCTTCTTGATTTAGCCCATAATTCGTGTGGGCTTTTTAGGCATGACTCATCTGCTCCAATTCTTTCACTTTTTTGCACTCTCTTTTCTTCTTAGGCCCGATCTCTAAAACTGCAAATAAATATTAAAACCTTGGGCAAAAGCCCGTGAGAACTGCCATAACAAATCCTAAAATAAAACACCTAAAATGTGCAGATCAAATATCCCCACACTTGAATGACGCTTGCCCTCAAGCGTGAAGTGAAGAACTAGAGCATACCATAAATTCAGCAAATGCACTTATACTTTAATTGCTTCAGACAGAGACAACACAGACGCAAAACAAAACACAAGACTCTTTGGACTGACTCGAAAATAAGACTCACAAATCTGCCTTTTCTCTTTAATGGAACTTACTCACACCACAAAATCAGTACTTCAATTCATATGCATGTATTCTATTTACTTCAAAAAAATAGTCCTTCCATTAGCTAAATCCAAAAACATGCAATAATTCCCAAAGCAGCACTCTTTGGTCAGTAATGCACACAATCTCACATTTTTCAGAAAAAAATCAGGATAAAAATAAATCCTAATCTAACCAGAATCATACATGCTTGATAGTCGACCATCGCCACAGTATAGAAGGAATAGATACACAGCAGTTAAGAAACAACATTCTAATTAAGGGACGCAACGTAAGGCTTGGGTTCAAACCTTTGGACAGATCCTAAGGGTTCTAGGCCACCTGTAAAAAAAATTCAAACCCAGTGTGTTCTCAAAAATTAAACTTCAGTTGCTGTACCTTTCTTCAAAATTCTTCACAGCCCTCTTTTGTTTGGGCAATTGGTGCCTGTTTCATTCAGCATTTTTGCACTTTGCGCGGATTATGGCTCACAAATTCAGCACTTTAAATTTCTACCCAGCTCATCATATATCACAATTTCAGCACATTGCAGAATTCAAAACATCAACAACTTTTTCATTCTTTATCTTTTTTTTTTCTGCTTTCCATGAGCTTTTTAACATTGGGCACACATATACATTGCCAAATAATCCACACATATTGTTTAAACATTGCACCACTTGACTTCATTCATAATTCAGCAACTCAACACACTAGGGGGGTAGAAAGGATTTATCACAAAAAATTGGCCTTGGCTTATTTACTGACTATAAAAAAATGTTGTATACAAGGTTTCAACTTGGCTTCTAGGGATATAACAAGGTAGGTTAAGAAAGCAAGCCAAAAGTGGTTAATCCTAAGAAGGTTCCCCATCATCCCGCCATATACTATTCATACCATCTTGACAGTCTGACAGGCAAGCAAATGATTCTCCCCGAACAATTCAGCATTTAGGCTCAGTACAATGGCTTAAGAAAAGGGAAAACATGCATAATTTCAGATTTAACTAATTCAGGACTTCTCAGATTAATTTTTCAAAACTACAGCATGCATACTTCATGTCACACTTCATCTATGATGCATATTTCAGATCCAAATCAGATTAAAGGCAGCGACACTTGACTCACAAACAGCACAAAATAAAAATTTTTAGGACAAATGTCCCTACATCCCCACACTTAAACAATTGCTTGTCCCCAAGCAAACACAATGAAACACAGGGGATACTCAACAACAATTTAGAAAAACATTAATCAGCCCTGCAAACATCCCCACACTTAAAGAAAGCTTGTCCTCAAGCGCAAAGAAAGAACAAAATGCAGGGCTAAACACTGACAAAGAAAAACAAACCTAGAGAAAATTAAAACACAAAACAGCCTACAATACAAAGAAAAACAGAAAAACTTACCTGAGAGCCTACTGAGGAGGCTGCAAATGCTGCGGAGGAAGGTGGGTGGAGCAGAAAAAAAAAAAGTTGTGGGCGGTGGCTGAAAACAGAGCAAAGAGGAAGAAGAAAATCGTGGGTCTGGGTGAAATTGTAGAGCAAATTGGGTTAATTAGGTTAGGTGGGTAGGTGGGTCTAATTGGGTGAATGGGTGGGTAATTGGGTCGGGTCAGTGGGTTAATGGGGCGGGTAATTGGGTTGATGGGTTAATTGAAATCGGTGAGTGTACTGGAAGTTGAAGTGTACTGGAAGAATTGATGAATTATTTACCATGTTGCAATTAGGTCCCTGGAGTTTCATGACTATGCAATTTGGCCCCTTAATTTGTTACTAGTGGCTCTTGGTCCGAAGAATTACAGCTCCAGTCCCTGAACTTCGTAAAGCTGCACATTTGTACCCCCGAATTTACCGAATCAATGCTGGAAATTCAGAAAATTGCACCATTGGCCCTTGGACTTTCTCAATGTGCGATTGTGGCCCCAAAATTCGTAATGAGCCCTCCTGGCCTCAAAATTTCTCCTCCATTCCCTGTAAAAAAAAATCATTAAATTGTGAGAAGACGAAAAGAAATAAATAAAAATTAACTAAATAAATAAAAGTAAGCAAATAACGTTTTTTTTTTTTTTTTAATACTAATCTATTACAATAAACTAGGTTGCCTCCTAGTAGCGCTTTTCTTTAACGTCTTGGCCAGACGGGGTGCGAGCTGATTAGTCTATGTGATGCGGGCACTTAGTCAACCAGAGGCAGTCGACTTGCTGGATTTGACTTGAGGTATAAAATTGCTTGAGTCGGTGCCCATTGACTTTATACTGCTGTCCCGACTGAGGGTCTCGAACCTCTACTGCACCACTGGGCCAAACGGCTACTACCTCCAAAGGTCCATGCCACTTGCTAGATAACTTTCCGGAGCCAAATAAACGAACCCTGGACTTAAATAATAGCACCTGCTGGCCAACTCGGAATTCTTTCTGTCTGATGAGCCGATCATGCCTGGCTTTTGTTCGATCCTTGTACCAATTGGCCAAATCGTAGGCTTCCAGCCTAATTTCTTCAAGTTCCTGGAGTTGGTACTGCCTTTCCTCACCTGCTGCTGTTGAATCCAGGTTCATCTTTTGGACTGCCCAGTATGCTTTATGCTCTAATTCCACAGGAAGATGACACATCTTGCCGAAAACAAGCCGATACGGAGACATCCCAATAGGAGTTTTAAATGCAGTCCGATATGCCCATAAAGCATCAGGTAGCTTCTGACTCCAATCTTTTCTTGAGGTATTAACTGTTCTCTCCAGAATCCTTTTAATTTCTCTGTTCGACACTTCAGCTTGGCCGTTGGACTGTGGATGGTACGGTGTAGCAATACGGTGCTGAATTCCATGTGTCCTCAATACTCCGGCTATGGTCTGATTGCAAAAATGGGTCCCTTGATCACTGATAATTGCCTTGGGAATACCAAATCGAGGGAACAATTGACACTTTAAAAATGTCTTCACTTCTTTGGCTGTATTTGACCGTGTGGGCCTGGCTTCAACCCACTTGGACACATAATCTACGACGAGCAGAATGTAAACATACCCATTGGAAGGTGGAAAAGGGCCCATAAAATCCATGCCCCAAACATCAAATATTTCGCAGACCTTGATTGGGACTTGTGGCATTTCATCTCGAGTACCAATATCTCCAAATTGCTGGCATCTTTCACAAGCTTGACAAAATCTGTAGCTATCTCTGTTCAGACTAGGCCAATAAAAACCACAGTCCATTATTTTTCTAGCTGTGCGTTTGTGCCCAAAATGCCCTCCTGAAGGCGACGAGTGACAGTGCTGTAGAATGCTCTTTTGCTCCCATTCTGGTACACATCGTCGGATGATCTGATCAGGACCACACTTCCACATGATTGGATCGTCCCAGATATACTGCCTACTATCACTGATCAACTTCTCCTTCTTCCCTTGAGAAAATTCAAGTGGCAGAGCATTAGTAACTAAATAATTTACAATGGGTGCATACCATGGGTCTGGATGGGCTGCTTTTACTGCTGCAAGATAAGTTTGTTCTCCCTTAATTACCGCACTTAGAGCAAAAAGGTGTTCTCCTGGAAATTCTTCACCAATTTGTTCCTCCTGTTCTGGTAGAGTCAATCGACTCAAGTGATCAGCTACTGTGTTCTCAGCTCCTTTTTTATCTTTAAGCTCCCAATCGAATTCTTGGAGAAGCAGAATCCACCTAATCAACCTCGGCTTTGACTCCTTTTTGTGTAGCAGGTGTTTTAAAGCAGCATGATCAGTATAAACTATAACCTTGGAGCCCAGAAGGTACTGTCTGAACTTATCAAATCCAAACACTACTGCCAATAACTCCTTCTCTGTTGTGGTGTAATTACATTGGGCAGGATTAAGAGTCTTGGATGCATAATACACAGCATGTGTCTCCTTCCCAATTTTCTGACCAAGCACGGCACCAACAGCATAATCACTAGCATCACACATCAACTCGAATGGTTTTGTCCAATCTGGAGGTTGAATGATTGGGGCTGATATCAACTTCTCTTTCAGAGTGTTAAATGCGTCACGGCAGTCGTCCGTTAGGGCAAACGGAACATCGTCCTTGAGCAAATTTGTAAGTGGCCGTGCGATTTTTGCAAAGTCCTTGATGAAACGCCTGTAAAAACCTGCATGGCCCAGAAAACCACGAATTTCCTTGACGTTAGTGGGATAGGGTAGCTTGGCAATCAATTCTACCTTGGCCTTGTCCACTTCGATCCCTTCTTCACTGACTTTGTGACCAAGAACAATTCCTTCTCGAACCATGAAGTGACACTTCTCATAATTCAGCACCAAGTTCTTTGCCACGCAACGCTCCAAAACCGAATCCAGGTGTTCCAAACATTGATCAAAAGAATCCCCATAGACTGTGAAATCATCCATAAAAATCTCAATGCACTGCTCGATCATGTCTGAAAATATGCTCATCATGCATCTCTGAAAAGTCCCAGGGGCATTGCATAGACCAAATGGCATTCTCCTGTAGGCATAAGTTCCAAAAGGGCATGTGAAAGTAGTCTTCTCCTGATCCTCCTTGTTCACCCATATTTGAAAATATCCACTGTACCCATCTAGAAAACAAAAGAACATCTTACCAGCCAGACGTTCTAGCATCTCATCAATAAAGGGAAGGGGAAAATGATCCTTCCTAGTAGCTGCATTTAATTTGCGAAAATCAATGCACATTCTCCATCCTGTGAGTAATCTCATCGGCACCAGCTCATTTTTCTCATTTGTAACCACTTCAAAACCTCCCTTTTTGGCACCACATGGACTGGGCTAACCCACTTGCTGTCAGAAATAGGATAGATTATCCCCATTGCCAATAACTTCAGAATCTCCTTTAGAACTACCTCCCTCATGTTCGGATTCAACTTTCTTTGAGGATCCCGCGATGGCTTTGCGTCGGGCTCTAGGAAGATATAATGTTGGCAAATATCTGGGCTTATTCCAGGAACATCGGCTAAGGTCCACCCAATCGCCTTGATGTGCTTCTTTATGGTTCTCAGCAACCGATCTTCTTGAGCTGGGGTCAATCCCTTGGAAATAATTACTGGCAGTGTATCTCCTTCGCCTAAGAAGGAATATTTCAGATTATCTGGGAGAGGCTTCAGATCCAGCTTCGGGGCCTTTACTAATGACGGAACGGGTCGTTCGGCACCCAGCGGTTTGGGGAAACCGTCGCCTAGTCCTGTATACTCCTCAGCTACTGCAAGGTTCTGAATTGCTTCACAGACTCTCTCATCACTTAAATTCTGTATATCATCTTCTGTGAGGCTCTGGACAAGTGTCCTTTCTAGTTTATCCTGCAAGAAATTCGTCTCAAGATATTCTTGGACAAGTGGGTCAATGACATCTATTCCATATACATTTTCAACATCATCAGGATGTTTCATAGCATTCTCAATGTTAAATTGCCACTTCTCCCCACAGTAATCCAAACAAATTGATCCATTATACACATCTATAACAGCCTTAGATGTCTTAAGAAAAGGTCTACCCAACAACACCCCAGCAGATTCTTTAGCAGGATCAGTATTCATTTTTATGACATAGAAATCAGCAGGATATACAAAAGAATTAACTTGCACAAGTACATTTTCCAATACCCCCTCCGGATGAACACATGATCTATCAGCTAGTTGAATCACAACCTTAGTTTCAGCTAATTCTACCCCAGATAGAGTCAAGTAAACAGATAAGGGCATGACATTAATAGATGCACCAAGATCACACATTGCATGCTCAATAACTTTTTCTCCAATCACACATGGTAGAGAAAACATACCTGGGTCCTTGCATTTGGGTGGCAGCTTCTTTTGAATAACGGCAGAGACTGTTTCACCTAGGACCACCTTACTAGCTCCTCTCGGTTTCCCAGCCATGAAGTCCTTCAGAAATTTTCCAATTGGGGGAATTTTTATCGCCTTTAGGAAGGGAATGTTGACATCCATTTTTTCAAAAACTTCCAAGTACTCAATTGGGTCCTCTTTCATCTTTCTTGCCTTGGGGCGCAAGCTATTCGGGAAGGGAGGCACTGGCTTGTACACTTCTTTGCTTGCTGGAATTGGGGCGTGGCTCTTCTTAGGTTCAGATTCAGATCTGATAACAATGGACTCCTCAGGTTCTGGTTGCTCTGAACTTTCAGCTTCTGGATCACCCGTCGGTTTGGGCAAACGGCCCCCTGCTGACTGCGACTTTTTTACTGCAGGCCCCAAAATTTTTCCACTTCGTAGCTGAATTTCGTTCACATTCTCCTTAGGAGGAACCTGTACCTGGGAGGGCAGCTGGCCTTGGTTCCCTCTTAATTCTTGATTGAAGCAGATAACTGAGATAACACTCCGGCAATCCCGTCGATGGCTGTTCGCTGCTCCTTCTGCTGTGCAAATAACTCCGTCATGGCTTCTTCTATTGGTCTACCTCCTCTTGGATTGTTCTGAATTGGGTTGAAAAAATTCCTCTGATTCGGGGGCCTGTACATTGGTCCATTACTCCGATTATTGCTCCCCATATTTGGATGTGAAGCTTGTTGGTTGGAACTCCCCACAATCTGACCTGGAACTTGCTGATTTACTTCTGAGGGAAAGGGAACTTGAACTCCTTATTCTGGATTTTTCCAACCAAATGCTGGATTGTCCTTCCATCCTGGATTGTACGTATTTGAGTATGGATCCCTCCTGGGTGCATTCCGCTGCCAATTCCCATTAGAATTATTGTGCCAATTCCCTGCAGCGTTAGCTTGAGCAATTGTTTCTTCATGTGCAAGATTGCAGTTCTGCGCAAAGTGCCCCGGATTGCCACAGCATGCACACACAATTTCCTCTTTGTTACTACTGTTCGAGGTTGCAAGTTTCGCCACCAGTGCAGTCAATTTCTCCACATTGGCAGTCAGCTGATTTAATTTTTCCTCCCCTGAATCATCAATAAACCGAACTTCAGCCTGCCGTTTGGCCAAACGGGAGGGTTCCCCAAACTGGCTTCTTGACTCGATAGTGTCTTCAATCATCTTCCTGGCCTTGGCTACTGTATTATTCTGGAACGCCCCATTGCTAGATGAATCCATGTGATTTCGATCATTGGTGCACATCCCATGGTAGAAATATTGCAATAGTTGAGCCTCTGAATACTTATGATTTGGGCAGCTCTCCACCAACTCATTAAACCTCATCCAGTAATTGCTAAGGGACTCGTCAACTTCTTGTTGAATGCTGCTGATCTCCTTCATAACCAAATTGGTTTTTGTCGGAGGAAAGTACTTCTTCAGGAATATCTCTTTCATCTGCTTCCAGGTGGTGATAGAGTTTGGTGGCAATGATGAAAACCACCTGTTTGCTGGGCCCGTCAGGACATATGGGAAGGCCACCAATTTTAGCTGATCGAGGGTGGCCCCTGTGGGTAGGCGCCCCACCTTGCAATTCTTCACATACTCCGAGAGAAAGTTGTGTGGATCATCCCGAGCACCCCCATGAAACTTTGGGATGCCATTCAGCCAACCGTTCTTCAATGGAAATCCGTTGGGCAGTGTTGGAGTGACTACTGCTGACGCTCTATCATCTGCATCATGGCTGCACAAGTCCTTCAGCGTGGGCTCTTCTTCTGGGCCCTCTACACGTTCTCTGTCACCCATTGGTTCTGATTCAGAGTCAGAATGTGAAAAAACTGTTTCGGAGCTACCGGCCGTTTGGGCAAACGGTCGACTGACAGATTCTGTTTCTGCGAGTTTCTTAATCGTGTCTCCTTGGCTAAGCGTTTGCAGGTCTTCTCGATCTCTGGATCACTAAGTAATTCAGCACCTGAAGATCTGGTCATACACAACACAAGAAAACACCAGTGCACATTAAAAAGGAAAAAGAATAAAAATTGTAACCGTCCCCGGCAACGGCGCCAATTTGATAGGACTTGTCGTGGGTCTATCAAATACAGTAAAAATACTGCTTAAAACCTGCAATTAAGATGCTAATAAAATATAGCACAGTAGTAGACAGGGTCGATCCACAGAGACGGCAATTTAATTCTAATTCCAATTTAACATGCAAATAAAACAAACTATGACTAGTAGTCACCTTTGTGTCTCTTAAGAGACCTTAGAGTTGTCACGTAAATTTAGCAAAATAATAATTAAACTAATAATTAAATAAAAGATTTAAACAATTATCAATTAATGAGAGAAAATTCCGGTATTATGTAAATCCACCTTAATCTCATGCATGCAATCATAAACCTCTTAACTTGTCTAATTACTTATGCCGTTTCAGTTATAGTATTACCGCGAGTCCCCGCAAATAATTCCAATTCTTCCATAGATTCTCGATAATCCCCCGCGAGTCCCCGCAAAGGAATTATTCCCTAACTACGTTAACTAACAGACCGCGAGTCCCCGCAAACCTTATTAATTAACAAATAGAAGCATTAAGAACTAGAAGAACCCGAAACTAATAATTCCTACTGACGATGCATTAGAAATTATTACCCAATTAATCCTGTACTACTCGGCCGGTAGTTGTGCCACTCACTGACTCTACTAGATTAAACTAAGTTGATCAGGCTTAATAAAATCTTAGTAATTAGACATATAAACACAGGCAATTTAGAAACATAATTTAATTAGACCTTAGATTAATTTCTGGGTTTCATACATGCATGGATTATAGCTTCTTACATAATACCAGAACTAATAAATTAGCTACTCATGATAAAACACAAAAAATACATAATATAAAAGAAGACATTAAAAGAGAATAAAGAATACTGTACTGGAAATCAAGAAATCGCGATCTGGTACCCGGCGGTTTGGCCAAACGGTAGACTGCCTGTCGGGAAAATCCAAAACTGCGATCGGAACAGATCAAAACAGAACAGAACAGAGGAGAAACAGAGGAAAAATAGACTGCGAGAGTTTGTATCCAGAGCGAAAAATATTTGTAGACTAAGAAAGTAAAATTTATCTAATGAAACTTCTATAAAAGCTTGTCTCTCTAAAAGATTTAAGTTCCTGCGTGATTCTCCCAAGCTGTCTACTCAATATAAGAAAAGCTATATAAGAAAAGCTATCTAAAAAAATCTCTCCAAAAGTGCAAGAATAATCCCATATATATAGGGATACAAATCAGCAATTAACTAATCTCCTAATTGAATAAGGAAACCTTCTTCTACTTGGAAAGAGAGTTAATTAAGCACATGGAATCTTTTCACTTTTTGGTAACTCCCAACTTCTCTCTTTAATTCCTTCTTAGATTGGTAAATTGTTCAAAACTTCATTGCTTCCTTTTTATTTCTTTCTCCGCGTCATTCCGCGCGTGCCCACTGATTTGGCTGATTCAAATCCAATTTGAATTGGATTAAAATCCAATTGGATTCAATTAATTGGAATCGTGCATGTGCTGAATTTGAATTGGATCAACTCCACTTGCATGAAGGCCCACGGCTTTTGTCTTCATCCACCTGATTCAAATCCAATTGAATTGGATTAAATTCCAATTGGATTTGATGAATTGGAATCGGCCCATGTGCTGATTTATTTTTTTGCTTCTTCTTCTTCAACTGTGCGCAGCTCTGCTTGCGGGTCTCCTTCTTGATTTAGCCCATAATTCGTGTGGGCTTTTTAGGCATAACTCATCTGCTCCAATTCTTTCACTTTTTTGCACTCTCTTTTCTTCTTAGGCCCGATCTCTAAAACTGCAAATAAACATTAAAACCTTGGGCAAAAGCCCGTGAGAACTGCCATAACAAATCCTAAAATAAAACACCTAAAATGTGCAGATCACATTTGCAGGACAGCTTCTACTTTCTTTGGATTAACCGATATACCCCCCTCAGAAACCATGTAACCTAAGAACTTCCCCGAAGTAGCCCCAAAGACACATTTTTTTGGATTTAGCCTTAATTGATATTGGACAAGAGTTTCAAGTGTTTCACGTAAATCAAACAGATAGGCAGACTCATCCTTACTTTTAACAAGCAAATCATCAATATATGCTTCCATGTTCTGACCTAACTGGTTTTTGAAAATTTTATTTATCAAGCGCTGAAAAGTAGCTCCGGCGTTCTTCAAACCGAAAGGCATAGTAATAAAGCAATAAGTACCTTTATCCGTGATGAAAGATGTTTTTTCTTCGTCTTCTTTAGCCATGAAGATCTGGTGATAGCTCTTGTAAGCATCCAAGAAGTTGAGGAAACGGAATCCAGCTATGGCGTCGACCAAAACGTCGATCAAAGGTAGGGGGAACCAGTCTTTGAGGCAGGCTTTGTTTAGGACGGTAAAATCTATGCACATACGCCACGAACCATCGGGCTTGGGAACCAACACAGGGTTAGCTAGCCATTCAGGATAATCTACTTCTCGAATGATACGTACCTCCAATAGGGCGTTGACTTCGATCTCCACGTATTTGCTGCGTTCTCCTCCGAGGTTACGCTTTCGTTGACGAACCGGCCTATGATTGGCATCAATGGACAGCCTGTGTTCAATGATATTTCGAGAAATGCCAGGCATGTCTTCCGGCCCCCAAGCAAAGACTTCCTCAAACTCACGCAAAAGGTTAAGTAAATCATGTTTTAACTGAGGAGGTAAATCAGCCCCAATTTTAATTACCTTGTTTGGATCGGCAACCAGGGGGATGATCTTCACCTCAGCCCCTGCTTCAATGGACCTGTCTGAGCTACCTGTCAGGTCAGTGATGCTAATGGGATGAGTAATATTTCCTGGGAGGGTAGGCTGAGAATCTCGGGGCGCGGAGGTCGGTAGGACTGTAAGGCAACTTTTGATTTCCGATCCATTGGTGTCGGTTCCCTTAGGGAAGCCGTGTAACATTGCTTTGCCTGTATGACATCACAACGAAGAGTAGCTACCCCACCCATGGTGGGGAACTTTAAAAGCATATGCATGGTAGAAGCAATGGCCTGGAACTGGTTTAATCCAGGCCGACCTAGGTATACATTGTAAGGTGAGGGTTCATCAATGACCACGAAGTCTATGGTTTCTGTACGTTTTAGCTGCCCAGCTATTAACGTGACCGGAATGCTCAACTGTCTCACAGGAATAACATGGTGGTTGCCAAAGCCAATCAGGGGTGTACGTACTGGATTTAAATGAGCCTTATGTAACTGACATCTGCCAATGCTTTGGTAGTGATTATATTACTAGAGCTACCCGTGTCTAGAAATGTCCTACGTACTTGATAATTGGAAATATAACAATCGATCACTAGTGGATCGTCACAATTGTAATGCAAGAAAATATCACTGTCATCAAAAGTAATTACTGGTGCCATGGCTTCCGCTTTACGCTTACACAAAATGTTGTTCCTTTGCCGATATACCTGTTTTCTTTGGCGATTAGAGTCGCCCTGGGTCGGTCCTCCAGCTATGGTGTTTACGACCCCAGCTATGGTTAGGTCGGTTCCAGCGTTTGGGGCTCGGGGGTTGGGTTGGGAACATTCTCGGGCAAAATGGTCGGGCTCTCCACATCGGTAGCATCCGGTAGGTCGCTCCCGGGCTGCTGAAGCCGTGGGTTTGGGCAATGGTGCGACTTGTGTATATTGGGGTAGTTTTCCAGGTTGAATAAGTTTTGCTATCTCTACAGCCAAATCTCGACAATCATTAGTATTGTGACCAATATGTTTATGGTAGTTACAATACCTGCCAGGATTGAGTCGATCTGTGGGACCCGTCATGGGGCGGGCTGGGGGTAGAAACCCTTGATGCTGGATGGCCGCGTATATGTCGGCTCGTGGGACGGAGAAAGGCTCGGCCACCTGCACAGCGTTAACACTTACCCCGGTCTTCGGGATAGGGTTAGTAGTATTCATAAAGTTTAGCTTCTTATTTCCTCCTAGGGGAGGAATCGGGGAAGAAGCTTTCCTCTTACCGTATAGGTCAGAACAACCTCTCTCCCGTTCCTATTTTATAGCTGCAGCATCCTCAATGACAGCAAAGTTAACAGCAGTAACCATCATTTCAAAATAGGAGTGTGGGGGTCGGATGGCGAGTTCAGTAGCTAAAGGTCCCGACCTTAACCCGTTAATAAACGACCCCATCATAATCCTATCATTTTTTTCATGGCATTGCCTAGATTCTACGTTAAACCGATCTATGTAGGCCTGTAATCCCTCTCCCATTCTTTGAGTTATGTTCATTAAGTGTGAAATTGGTTTGGACAATATCTTGTTACCCATAAAATTAGCTAAAAATAGGTCACCAAATTGATCTAACGAATGAATGGAGTTTCGAGGCAGAGTACAGTACCAATTTATGGCTTGACCTTTAAGAGTCAGATGGAATGTCATGCAACGGTTGGCATCAGACAAGTTGGCGGTATCCATGACGCTCATGCATTGCATCCAGTGAGCCGTGGGGTCAGTAGTCCCGTCATACTTATCGACCTTACCTAAACCTCTGTAACCTGGGGGGAATGGTGCTGTTTGAATTTCCCAACCGAATGGATGAGACACCCTAGAAGTGGGCCCGGCTCGTCCCAGCTGCGCATATCCGGATCCAGGAAGGACTGTTTGACCGGGCTGGGCGTATCCGGTTTGGCCATGGGGGTATCCCCCTATTCCGGGATAAGCAGGTAGCGATCCTCCAGCTGCGAAGTTCCCTGCGCTGGGCCCGGGGTAATAGCTAGGGTTAAGTAAGGGAGAATACCCTGTGGGGGGTTGCATGGCTCGGCTGGTGCCTATACCATAGTGTTGAAACTGAGCTGGGTTTGACGGAGCTAAGTATCCGGGGTATCTGGGGTAATAGCCGGGTTGACCTATCTGACTTGTCTGTGGATTAGTTAAATGATTTTAACTTTGAAAAGTTCTGCTACTAGCTAGATTAAATATAGTCAACGCAATTTTATAAGTAATTCTATATTTGGATAACGATCACTTTTCTACAAATTCAAAAATATCAATGATAGGCATAGGCCTGTTCTTTTTCATCGTTTTGAAAACGATTTTGAAAATAAGTTTTGGAAAATAGTTTTATAATGTAAAAAGTGTATTGAAAATATAAAAAGTAAATGCTGAATAGTAAAAAGTTGTATTGAAAATGATGAAATATGATTAAAATATATTAAATTTACTGTTGAAACCAAAACCGTTTTCAAAACAGAAGATCGTAAGTGACCATCCATGGGGTTTCCTTAATAAAATAAATAAATATTATAAAATATATTTTGATAGAGTTCTAATGAACATGTGAGCATTATAGATAGACTTTTCTATTTCATGCATGCACCTACGCGTCGTTTCGTGGTTCGAGTCTTTGACGGCACGGACGCCGGGAAATGGTTGGGTGGACTTGAGGCGGCGGAAGGAATGGCAGCTGAGGAAGCTATGCGGGGGACGCCGCGACCGCGGTACTAGCAGTTTAGGGGATAAGTACCTGCAACCTCGCTGCAGGTTACATGTGCATGAATTGGAGGGTGGGTAGATACTAGATATAGGGAAAATAATTTGATAGCTCACTTGTTAGCAGGGGTGGAACTAGGCCCTGAAGGTCTGGTGGAGCAAAATTATTTATTATAAATATTTATCTCTATTATTTTAATTTTTTGTGGGACAAAATACAAATTTTTTAAAATTTCATACAGTAATAAATTTTTTTTTTGAGTGCTGCCCCCACCAGCCTAGGCTGTGGCTCCGCCACTGCTTGTTAGCTCGGGAAAGGGTATCACAGGCCCAGGCTCTGAGAGCCCCAATGGGACATATGTCCGTCTTTTATTTTCAATCGCCATGGACGATTTTCAGTCACTAATTTATTAAGTCATTAATTAATTCCTAAAAAAACATATATAATAATAATAAATTTATTGATAGATATGGTTAGTACTACGTCATTTTGGAACCTAAATCTTGAATTATTCTATTTGAAACTTTAAATTCAGCAGATGAATCAGTTAAATAAAATTTAGTAGGATGTCAATAACACGTGGGTTTTGAGAATATATAGAATTAGTACTAAATATATAACTTTGGTCAGTTACAATTTTTGGGTTAGTAGATTGTTCATATTGTATTAGGATCATTTTGAATTTTCATGACGCGACAAAATTGTCAAAAGTTATCTTTTAATTGTACCAATTCAAGTCATGTTTGTATTGGTCGATTTGCTCATTCCATGTTATATTCATGTCGTATTCTCGTGTTGTGTCAAATATTATAGCCCACAATTTGTGACGATCGAAGATTCATTTTAACCCCTAATATTTTATCCGACGACCCAATAAATCCTAATCCTAAGTCGTGTCTAAATGTAGCCGCCCCCGGCCCAAAGAACAGTCAATGTCTAAATGCACCCTTAACGTGCACAAAATACGGCCAACTTAGCTCCTCATGAGAATTTCACTGTGAGCGGAGAAGAGGTGTAAGTTGGTCGTATTTTTGTAAACGTTGAGACTCCATTTAAATACAACGTAACCTTAAAGATTACTAAGTCATGGACAAAAATATTAGAGGATAAAATCAACTTATGTCTCTATATTTATTGCAATAATAGTTAAAAGCAAAAGAAAAGAGAGAGAGAAGACCTGCAAATTATATGCAGGATTTTTACACCTTCAACATGTCATGTATGTTCAATACTCCAATCGAATGCAAAGCCAAGTGCAATTAGCTCATCGCCCGACAAGAGTTGTTATAGTAACATCATTGTTGGAGTGCGCACTTTGTTGAGAATTTTCAGTCTCTAAAGAACACAACGTTCTGGTCGCAAAAGCTGGTAATCTGGGACGAGGCAGCTCTGCAATTTCACTGTTAAGCATTGAAAGAACGACAGACATATTTGGCCTATCTTTTGCATACTCTTGCACACAAAGTAGCCCCACATGGATATATCTTGATATCTCCTTTTCATTGCCTCCATCTTCATCAATTATTGATGGATCCATGAATTTTTCTGTCTCATTTTCATGCCACAGCTTCCAGGCCTGTAAATATATATATATATAATGTGTTGAGAACGAAAACACATAGTTTAAGTTTTAACAATTATACATAGAAGTTGATCTGAGAAAATGGAGAGACTTTCACTTACATGTCCTATTAGACTAAGATCGTTTTCTGCATTATGAAAGCTTGCATTTTTCTTTCCACTTAGAATCTCTAACAGTAACACTCCGAAGCTGTAAACATCTGATTTCTCCGAAATTTTTCCTCGCATTGCATATTCAGGGGCCATGTATCCGCTGCATCGTATCATTAATTAGTCAGCAGATAGTGAAATTATAGGCAGATGCTATTGTCAAAATAATAAGTTGCTAAATATGTGATCTGACAATAACGTCACCCGAAATTATATCATCTAAAAGAAGAAATTATAACGAAGTATGTATGACAGGAGAAAGACTAGTGCTTACTATGTACCAACGACCCTTTTTGTATTAGCTTGATCTTGGTTGCTTCCAAAAATTCTAGCTAACCCAAAATCAGAAATTTTTGGATTGAAGTCAGCATCTAAGAGGATGTTAGAAGCTTTCAAATCTCTATGGATGATCTTCAGTCGCGAATCTCTGTGAAGATATATGAGGCCTCTACAAATACCATCGATGATGACTTTACGCCTTTTCCAATCAAGAAAATCTTCTTCGGACGAGTCTGAATTCAAAATGCAAGATTGTTGGCAACTCGAACTAGACATTATAGATCAAAACAATTCTGGGGATATATATGAGTCACAAATAATCCCTCCATCCCTCTAAAAGATCGAGTACAGTGGCACATTCTCAGTCACAAGGTACAATTCAAACATTACTCTTTATGTGAGACAGAAGGACAGGGAATATCATCTACTAACCAAATAGATATGCATCCAAGCTTTTGTTAGGCATGTATTCGTAGACTAGCATTTTTTCTTCTCTTTCGACACAGCAGCCGAGAAGTCTAACAAGATTTCTGTGTTGAAGTTTAGAAATGACCAAAACTTCATTCATGAACTCATCACTCCCTTGACTAGACGAGTTTGAGAGAGTTTTCACAGCAATTTCCCCACCATTTATCAGTTTCCCCTGCAAATATAATGTATTTTACCATGCACGATACGATGATCCAGTGTTTCTGATAGTCCAAAACAGTGCGCTTATTTTACAAACATCACATACCTTATACACTGGACCGAAACCGCCTTTCCCGAGTATATTACGAGAATCAAAATTATCTGTAGCAGTGGCCATTGTCTCATAACTGTAGAGATGAAGTTGTTCTTTGTCACTCAGCATGATATATTTCATCTTGCTCATTTCCCCTGCTTCAAATTTTAAAACACAATTTATTCTTTGTGACTGAAAGATTGTAGAATTTTCTGTTAACAAATTATCATATTACCTCGACTCTTAGTGAACCACTTCCAAAACAAGTATGCAAAAGCAGCAACGAAGAAAGATACCCCAACTATTAGGCTTGCGATGACTGCATTGTTACCCCTTTCATTTCTTCTGTGCTCTGCATATCAGGAGCCAAACTACACCAGTTATGTACTTAAAATTGAAACAATAAGAATCATCAAGTGGAGTCCAGAAGAAGAATGTTTTACCAAGCTCGGAATAATCGACACGAAAGTATAGATCCGATCCATCGGAAGTGAATTGTTGCATATCTAGTAAGCTGCTATTCCAATGCATACAGCCAATGCCCCTATCAAATGCATAGGCTTTGCAAGTGCAACTATTCAAGCACTCATTGCCACATTCTCGTTCTAGACTTGCACTCATTACCACATAATACAAATCTGGAACTTTAATGTTGCTAAGCTTCAGAAATCCATCTTGTTTGCCATCCAGAATAGCTGAACTCGAACTGTTTCTCTCGCAATGAAGCATTCCCTTTCTTATGCAGCCACCATGCCAGTTTCCTCTTCTCCACTCAGTCTCATTTCTTGGCTCGAAACCTTGTAGACACGAACAGATTGGAGAAGTCCCTGGATTGCAGAGTCCAAAAGGGCCACATTTTCCATAAACATCACATTCACTCTGTAGATTTGTCCACGTTACCTTTGGTTTTTTTACTATTCCATCATAATAAAGCTGCTTCTCTATAAAGGTTCCTGAGGAAGTCAAAACGTAATACAACACCACAGAATCATTGAAACCTCTTTCAATCATGTATGCAGATCCATTGTCATCATCCAATAAATAAACTGTTTTCTTGTATGACGTATCCGCGCCAGGAATTCCAATGAAGTGATTACCATTCCAGGGACCGCTGCGCCAATAAGGTTTGCTGTTATTCCAGACAAACGCATCAGGAATTCTTGAAGGGTCAAAACCAAGAGAGAAGCTTCCAATGGATGGATCAGAGGGACTTCTCCACGAGGTCAGCTGGTTATGGTTTTTGACAGATCCACCTATCCTCATCGTCTTGACAAAATGATCCGTGGGATATCGAAAACTTTCCCAGATTGATCTTCCTCCATTTGAACTATCCCTCAGGACTAAGTTCCCTGTATCCAGAAGCTGACCACTACAATTTGCACTTGCAGATGGGTTTGAAATTGAAACATTAGACGACCATATTATCTCCTTGTTCACATTCAAAACTACAATATTGTTCCCATCTTCTGAAATGGCCACAATTCCTGAAGAATCCTTCAAGGGCCTGTCTCTGTTAGCCACCCAAATAACAGTGAATTCAGGGATGTTCATTATGATTCCGACATAGCGATTACTGGTGTTTTCAGGACTGAAGAAGCCTAATCTGTAAGTTTGGCCAGAGGAAACTATAGTTTGTGGGTCTTGAATGGGATGAGTGATCGTAATGGTATCTATGGCGACTACGCTATCTTCTTCCAGTGAGCAGAAAAAAGCATAGAGCAGAAACAGAGGAAACAGATTTGTTAGTCCTCTCATTTCTTGATGGCTAATGTGAAGTGTACAGAAAACTATGGCTTTGGTTTCGTTGCCACCTACCAGTTGTGTAAATTAAATAAACTAACTAGTCAATCATGGCCGAAAGGAGAATTTCTTTATTTGACTTGTCAATCCACACCTTTATTGACACGATAGAAATTCTACCGTCCAATAGTATGACTCATCACGTTGTCTATTATTTATTTATTTTAAAAAAATTTAATGATACTCTTGAAGAGGGCAAGCGATGCACTCATTTATGAATATTACTAGCAGAAACGGCTGTGCAGAAGGAAGAAAAATGGAAAGCCGAAGAGAAGGAGAAAAAGCTGCAAGATAAATCAATGGAAGAATCAGATTTAGAGCAAGAGTTTGAGTCAGAACAAGAATTGAACATGATAGCATATGAAGAAAAATTAATGCCAGTAAATCAAAAGAATCAAGAAGACAAAATGATCATTTCTTATCTCAAGAAATCATTCATACTCAACCAATTTCGCGTAACGATTACATAACAATAACAATAGTTGGAGGATCAAAATGCTTAAAATAGTTATATTTCACTTCTTAATTTCTCGAAATACTTTCTTTGACTTTTTTAATGAAAACGTGAATATACTGATATTGTTCATAAGTATCATTTTTAATAACGAATATTACAGATATTATTCATACTTTTAATAACGAATATTACTGATATTGTTCATAAGTATCATTTTTCTTAATATATAACTTTCAAATTGATACATAAGAAAGGGAAAAATGTTGGATATAGTGTACAACAATGGGACTTTACAGCACAATAAGAACCAATTAAACAAATTGTATTTCAAAAAGAAAAAGATCTAATCTATTACACTTGTAGAAAACAGAAAGTGCCTCTTCAAATCGTGCAAATGCACTTTTCTTTAGGCTTTATTAGTCCCCTTATATGTGCAGGGAGTTCAGGACAAATATCCTTTTGAGATAAGATGAAGATCGTTAGAAGTTTGCACTAACTCAAACGAACTACAAAACAAGTGTGAAAAGTGCAAGAATATCTTGTAAACTGAGAATGATTGCCTGTGTCTAAACCATCATCCTAAGGAGTCTATTTATAGACCTCCAAAGGATGCTATTCAATAGTCACACCTCTTAGGAAAAGGTAGGAAGAACGGAACTCAATTCAGATAAGAATTGAATCCGAAATCACACTTTTCGTGAAGAGGTGCAACACTTCAGGACAAGAAAAACCTTACTGGAGGTCGTCCGAGTACACGTTTGAATCTCTGTTCGAATCGGACGGATTCTCGGACCCCCAAAACCTTCAGTTTTTCCTTTCTTCCTTAGCTAATTATTGAAAAATCTCCAACAATCCCCCGCCATTTTTCAATGATTTAGAAAATTGCCTGCCTCTCAAAATCAAGAACTTTTCTTGATAACTTATGCATTAGCTATGGTGTCTTTCGATTGAATCAATGCCTTAGTGAAAACACCTTGCAAACCTGTCGAACTAATTTGGTAGACAAGCTTTGAACCAACAGTTCATTGACAAGCCTTAATGGAATCACACACAAGTTCGCTTTCCCGCAACATGTTATTAACAACACATAACAACTATGTGCATCAATCTCTTTCATGTATGCTTCCAAGGTTCATCAAAGAACCTTTATGAATTTTCATAATGCATACACATAGATAAGTTTCAAAATACCCCCGCCATATGAGAATTTCCAACATTATTGCATTTCTCATATTTGGTATTAACTTGAACTTGTTAACAACTCAAATGTTCACCCTAAACTCACTGGCGAGTATTAACACTAAACTGTATAGTGTTCCTACCATTGTGCAATGTACTTTTCACTACACTGAATTCAGAACTAGTAGTTAAACTAATAATGAATTGAGATTTCCATTGCGAATGGTCTAGGACAATCCCATTTCAATAGACGTCTTTTATATCATGTCCTTTGAGAATCCTTTTGTTAAAGGATCAGCTAAATTATATTTGGTATTCACATAGTCCAAGGTTATGCAACCATTTGTGATCAAGTCTCTAACCATGCTATGCCTCACACCAATATGCCTAGACTTCCCATTGTACACTTGACTATATACTTTAGCAATCATAGTAGTGCTATCACAATGTATGGATATTGGTGAAATTGGCTTTGGCCAAAACGAAATCTCATGTAAGAGATTTCTCAGCCATTCTGCTTCTTTGCTTGCTGAAGCCAACACAATGAATTCAGCAGCCATTGTGGAGTCTGCAATGCAAGTTTGCTTCTTTGAAGCCCAAAACAAAGACCCAACCACTTGTAGAAGAGTGATCATCTTTGTTTGTGATACAACTAGCATCTGAATACCCTTCAAGAACAGAAGGATAACCCTTATAGATGATGCTATAGTCTTTGGTGTTTTTGAGATATTTCAACACCCTATTAACCCCTAGCCAATGTTGCTTGCTGGGATTACTTGTATACCTACTTAATACACCAACTATATAAGCAATATTCGGACGTGTACAAGTCATGGCATAATCAAACACCCTATAACTCTAGCATACTCAAGCTGAGAAACAGGATCTCCCTTATTTTTGACAAAATTCAGATTTTGATCAACAGGAGTTGTTACTGGTTTACACTCAAAGTGATTAAACCTCTTGAGAATCTTTTCAATATAATGTGCTTGTGAAAGCCGTATTGACTCAGATTCTCTCTTAATTCTTATTCCAAGAATAACATAAGCTTCTCCCATATCTTTCATGTCAAAATTTCTTGAAAACATTTGTTTGGTTTCTTTGACTTGCTCTAAGTCTGAACCAAAAATTAGCATGTCATCCACATATAGACATATGATGACACCTTTGCCATTTTCATACTTGCAAAAATCACATTTGTCTGCTTTATGAATTTTATATCCATTAGCAAGTATAACTTCATTAAACTTTTGATGCCACTGTTTTGGTGCTTGTTTAAGTCCATACAATGACTTCACAAGTTTACACACCTTGTGCTCTTGGCCTAGAGCAACAAATCCTTCTGGTTGCTTCATGTATACCTCCTCGTCTAATTCCCCATTGAGGAATGCTGTTTTGACATCCATTTGATGTATCACCATTTTCTGGATTGAGGCTATAGCAAGAAGCATCCTTATTGTGGCAATTCTTGCCACAGGTGAGTATGTGTCAAAGTAATCAAGGCCTTGCTTCTGTGTGAAGCTGATCTGACCAATTTTGGACTATTATTTTAGCATCTTTGAGGGCAGTTCTCACGGGCTTTTGCCCAAGTTTTTAGTGTTTTACGGCAGGTTTGGAGAACAGCCCAAATAAGGAGGAAAGACGCTAAAACAACGATTTTGGAGCAAGAGATGTTCGAGTAGAATGTCACACGGGTTGTGGCCCAAAAAGAAGGAGAAAACTGAAGACCAGTAGAGCAGCTAAAGTTCTAGAAGGTTTTAGAAATTACTGCAGTAGAAGTAAAAGCTAAAGTTCTAGAAGGTTTCAGAAATTACTGCAGTGAAAGTGAAAAGTAAAAGCTCCAGAAGAATCTCCAGAAAATCAATCGGTTGTTTCCTTCATCTGAGTGATGTGCTGACTTTGTCAAAGATTTCTTTACTCCTTAACTGATGGGATATTTTTACTGAGAGATGGTTATTTTCCTCTCTATAAATAGGGGTGCTCTCTAGGTAGAAGGCATTCAGATTTGCATTCAGTATTCATTTTAGTTTCTCATTCTTTATTCACGTAGAGTTCTTTCTTTAGTTCTGATAGAGTTAGAATTTCACGATACATTATTCTAGCAGTAGTTCTATTTTATTTGAGAGTTCCTTCCGGCAGGCTACCCATTGCCCAAACGGGAAGAGTCTCCAGTAGCAATTTTCAGTAAAGTATCTCTTTTTCATATTCCATCCTTGCCTTCATTTCATGGCTGCTTTAATCTTATTTCGTGAGATGTTTAATTCTATGAGTAGCTAAATTCTCTTATTCTAGTATTATGTGAGAAACCTTAACCATTGCATGTATGAAACCAAAGCATGAATTCCAGTCTAATTAACTAGTTCCATAATTGCCTGTGTTTATATGTCTAAAAACTAAGGTCGTATTAAGTCTGATCACCTTAATATAGATCTGGTAGGGCCAGTGAGTGGCACGACTACCGGCCGAGTAGTACAGGTTTAATTGGGTAGTAATCTCTTGAGCATCGTCGAGGGGGGTTACTGGTTTTGGGTTCTTCTTATTCTTAATGCTTCTAGCTTAGTTAATACGGTGATTGCGGGGACTCGCGGCCTGTTAATTAAACTAGATAGGGAAATAACCTTGACTGTGGGGACTCACGGGGGTTATCGATTCATTAAGGGAGAATTGGATTATGATTGCGGGGACTCGCGGTAATCTATAACTGAAACGACATAGGATAATTAGACAGTAAAAGGGGTTTATGATTACATGCATACGGTTAAGGTGGATTGCATAATGCTAGGATATTCTTCTTAATTGATTCTTAATCTATTTTGCATATTTGGTTTTGTTATTTCACATTTCTACAAATTCAAGGTCTCTAGGAGACACAAAAGGTGACTGCTAGTCAAGTTTGGTTAAACTGCATATTAATTGGAAATTGTGTTGAATTTGCCGTCTCTGTGGATCGACCCTGTACTCTGCTGTGCTACCTTTTATTTAGCTAAATTGGTGCAGGTTTTTAACAGTATTTTTACTGCATTTGATAGTCCTACGACGGGTTTATCAAATTGGCGCCGTTGCCGGGGACGGTTACAATTTTTCAATTTCTTTTTCCTATTAATGTGCTTGGTGTTTTCTTGTGTTGTGTATGAGCAGGTCTTCAAAACCTGTATTACTGAGTGATCCAGAGATTGAAAAGACCTGTAAACGCTTAGCCAAGGAAGCACGGTTACGTAAGCTCGCAGTATCAGAATCTATCAACCGACTGAGAGAACAAACGGTCAACCGACCGGGTGAGCAAACAGACGGTAGCTCTGAGGCAGAGTCTGTCAACCGACCGATTGAACAAACGGACGGTAGTTCTGAAGCAGAATATTCAAGTTCTGAACTTGAATTTGATATCATGGGAGATAGACAAGAAGACAGACAAAGGAACGGGGGTGAAGAACAACAAAGAGGGCCACCACCAGAACCCACATTGAAGGAATTGAGCAATCAAGACATTGACGACAGAGCCTCTGCGGTAGTCACTCCAGAACTGCCCAATGGCTTTCCACTCAAGAATGGCTGGCTTAATGGCATCCCAAAATTCCATGGGGGTGCTAGAGATGATCCTCACAATTTCCTTGCCGAGTACGTGAAGAACTGTAAGGTGGGGCGCCTACCAACTGGAGCCACCATCGATCAACTAAAGTTGGTGGCTTTTCCCTATGTCCTGACAGGTCCAGCAAATCGGTGGTTTTCCTCACTACCACCAAATTCCATTACCACTTGGAAGCAGATGAAGGAGCTGTTCCTGAAGAAGTATTTTCCTTCGACCAAAACCAATCTGGTCATGAAGGAAATAAGCAGCATTCAACAAGAAGCTGATGAGTCCCTTGGCAATTACTGGATACGATTCAACGAACTGGTGGAGAGTTGCCCAAATCACAAGTACTCAGAAGCACAACTACTTCAGTATTTTTATCATGGGATGACCACCAATGACCGGAACCATATGGACTCAGCCAGCAATGGAGCATTCCAGAACAACACAGTAACCAAGGCCAAGAAACTGATCGAGGATACTATTGAGTCAAGGAGTCAGTTTGGGGAACCCTCCCGATCGACCAGACGGCAGGCCGAAGTGAGATTTGTTGATGATTCCAGTGACGAGAAGCTGAACCAGATTGCTTCCACTGTGGAGAAATTGACGGCTTTGGTAGTCCAGCAATCTGCTCTGGTAGCACAACTTGCAACCCCATCCAGTAGCAGCCAGGAAGAAATTGTTTGTGGGTGCTGTGGGAATCAAGGGCATTTTTCACAAAATTGTAACCTTGTGCAGGAGGAGTCTGTCAATGCTGCCGGAAGTTGGAATAATAATGGAAGTTGGAATCGAAATCAGCCAAGGAGGGACCCCTACTCTAACACCTACAATTCAGGATGGAAGGACAATCCAGCTTTTGGTTGGAAGAATCCAGAGGAAGGAGTTCAGGTGCCTTTCAAGTCAGAAGCCAATCAGAAAGCTCCATTTCCGAATGCAGGGAACAATCAGAATGTCAGGAATACTGGACCAGTGTACAGGCCACCCCAACAAAGGAATTTTCAGAATCAGAATAATCAACCAAGGGGTGGCAGAACCATAGAGGAAGCAGTGGGAGATCTTTTTGAGCAACAGAAGGTACAGTCAACTGCCCTCGACGGAATTGCAGGAATTCTATCTCAACTGTCAAGTTCCATACAGGAGTTGAAGGGAAACCAAGGGAAGTTACCTTCTCAGGTGCAAGTGCCCCCTAAGGAGAATGTGAATGAGGTTACACTCAGAAGTGGGAAGGTTCTGGAGCCTGCAGTGAAAAATCACGATCGACAGGGGCCCAACTGCCCAAACCGATAGGTGGCCAGGATACTGACAATTCAGACTCAGAAGAATCTGATGAACCAACACCTGGGGGTACCAATCCTGAACCAAAGAAAGTCCTGTTCAACCTGCAGTGAAGGACGATGTGTACAAGCCTCTTCCACCCTTCCCAAATAGCCTGAAGCCCAAGGCTCAGAAGATGAAGGAGAACCCAATTGATTATCTGGAAGTGTTCGAGAAGATGGACGTGAATATACCATTTCTTAAGGCCATCAAGATCCCTCTAATTGGGAAATTTTTGAAGGACTTCATGACAGGGAAGCCGAGAGGAGCCAGCAGGGTGGTGCTGGGAGAAACAGTCTCAGCAGTCATTCAGAAGAAGTTACCACCAAAATGCAAGGACCCAGGTATGTTCTCGTTGCCCTGTGTAATTGGAGATAGAACTATTGAACATGCAATGTGTGATCTTGGTGCATCAATTAATGTTATGCCATTATCTGTGTATTTGACTTTATCTGGGGTAGAGTTAGCTGAAACTAAAGTTGTGATTCAATTGGCTGATCGGTCTTGTGTGCATCCGGAAGGGGTATTAGAAAATGTGTTAGTCCAAGTTAATTCTTTTGTATACCCTGCTGATTTTTATGTGATAAAAATGAATACTGATCCTGCTAAAGAATCTGCTGGGGTATTGTTGGGTAGGCCTTTTCTAAAGACTTCTAAGGCTGTTATTGATGTGTATAATGGGTCTATTTGCTTGGATTATTGTGGGGAGAAATATAAGTTCAATATTGAAAATGCCATGAAACATCCTGAAGATGTGGAAAATGTGTATGCCATAGATGTGATTGACACCTTAGTCCAAGAACATCTTGAGACATTTTACTTGCAGGATAAGTTGGAAGCAACTCTCACACAGAGCCTCACAGAGGCTGATATGCAGGACCTGAGTGATGAAGAAGTTTGTGCAGCAATTCAGAATCTTTCAGCAACAGAAGAATATGCAGGACCAGGCGACGGGTTCCCAAGACCAGTGGGTGCCGACAGACCAGTTCCATCTCTGGTGAAGGCACCAAAATTGGAGTTAAAGCCCCTCCCAGATAATCTGAAGTATGCATATTTGGGAGAGGAAGAAACATTGCCAGTCATCATCAGTAGGGGGTTAACCTCGACCCAAGAAGAAAGATTGTTGCGGATAATAAGGAAGAATATAAAAGCTATTGGGTGGACCTTGGCCGATGTCCCAGGAATCAGTCCTGACATTTGCCAACATTATATCTTTATGGAGCCTGATGCAAAGCCAAGCCGTGATCCGCAGAGGAAGTTGAACCCAAATATGCGAGAAGTGGTGCTGAAGGAGATTCTCAAGCTGCTAGCCATGGGTATCATCTATCCAATTTCAGATAGCAAATGGGTGAGCCCTGTCCATGTGGTACCAAAGAAAGGAGGTTTTGAGGTGGTCACAAATGAGAAAAATGAGTTAGTGCCGATGCGGTTGCGTACAGGATGGAGGATGTGTATCGATTTTCGCAAGCTCAACTCTGCCACTAGGAAGGACCATTTCCCACTACCTTTTATTGATGAGATGCTGGAGAGGCTTGCTGGCAAGATGTTCTTTTGTTTCTTGGATGGGTATAGTGGTTATTTTCAGATCTGGGTGAACAAGGAGGACCAAGAGAAGACTACTTTCACCTGCCCTTTTGGCACTTATGCATATAGGAGGATGCCATTCGGATTATGCAATGCACCTGGGACCTTTCAGAGGTGCATGATGAGCATCTTCTCCGACATGATCGAAAAATGCATCGAGATCTTCATGGACGATTTCACTGTTTATGGCGAGTCCTTTGATCAATGTTTGGAGAGTTTGGACTCAGTCTTAGAAAGGTGTGTGGCAAAGAACTTGGTGCTGAATTATGAAAAATGTCACTTCATGGTTCGAGAGGGGATTGTGCTTGGTCATAAAATCAGCGAAGAAGGGATTGAAGTGGACAAGGCCAAGGTGGAGTTGATTGCCAAGCTGCCCTATCCCACCAACGTGAAGGAGATCCGGAGCTTTTTGGGGCATGCTGGTTTTTATAGGCGATTTATCAAGGATTTTGCAAAAACAGCACAACCACTCACCAATCTGTTGAAGGAAAATGTCCCGTTTGCCCTGACAGCCACCTGCAAAGAAGCTTTTGATTGCCTGAAGAACAAATTGGTGTCAGCTCCGATCGTCCAACCTCCTGACTGGACGAAACCATTCGAGCTTATATGTGATGCCAGTGATTATGCTATAGGTGCTGTTTTGGGACAGAAAATTGGAAAAGCAACACATGCCATCTATTATGCTTCCAAGACGTTAAATCCTGCCCAAGTTAATTACACCACTACAGAGAAGGAGTTGCTAGCAGTGGTATTTGGTTTTGACAAGTTCAGGCAATACTTGTTGGGTTCAAAGGTTGTGGTATACACCGATCATGCTGCTCTAAAGCACCTCCTACACAAGAGGGAATCAAAACCGAGGCTGATTCGATGGGTTTTACTGCTCCAGGAATTTGATTGGGAATTGAAAGATAAGAAAGGAGCCGAGAATACAGTAGCCGACCATTTGAGCAGGCTGATGCTGCCCGAAGATGAGGAACCAATCCAGGAGGAATTCCCAGGAGAACATCTGTACTCCCTAAGTTCTTTAATAACTGGGGAACAACAGAGAATTGCAGCAGTTGTAGAAGAACATCCAGATCCTTGGTACTCACACATGGTGAATTACTTAGTGGCAAATGTGCTGCCTCCTGATTTTTCCCATGGCCAGAAAGCAAAGTTGATTCATGATAGCAAGCAGTATATTTGGGATGACCCAATTATGTGGCGATGTGGTCCAGATCAGATAATCCGGCGGTGTGTACCGGATTGGGAACAGGAAAGTATTCTCCAGCACTGCCACTCTTCAGCCAGTGGTGGTCATTTTGGACATAAAAGAACTGCCCGAAAAATAATGGAATGTGGTTTCTATTGGCCGACCTTGAATAGAGATTGTTATTTCTTCTGCCAGAGATGTGAACGATGCCAAAGATGGGGTGTTACTGCAAGCACCAGAGATGAGATGCCTCAGGTACCAATAAAAGTGTGTGAGATTTTTGATGTATGGGGCATGGATTTCATGGGGCCCTTTCCAATGTCAAATGGAAATCTGTATATCTTGTTAGCTGTTGATTATGTATCCAAGTGGGTCGAGGCCAGAGCAACGCGAACCAATGATGCTCAGGTAGTAAAGAGGTTTTTGGAGTCTAATATATTTCCCCGATTTGGAGTTCCAAAGGCAATCATAAGTGATCAAGGGACTCACTTCTGCAACCGAACCATCTCAGCAATCATGCGGAAGTATGGAGTTCAACATAGGCTTGCGACGCCTTATCATCCACAATCTAATGGCCAAGCCGAGATCTCCAATCGAGAGATAAAGAAGATCCTGGAGAAGACTGTTAATACATCCAGGAAAAATTGGAGTCAAAATTTGGAAGATGCATTATGGGCTTACAGGACAGCTTTCAAAACACCTATCGGAATGTCTCCATACCGACTTGTGTTTGGCAAGATGTGCCATCTTCCTGTGGAGTTAGAGCATAAGTCCTATTGGGCCGTCCAGAAGATGAACATGGATGCCGCAGCAGCAGGAGAGGAAAGGCGGTATCAACTGCAGGAGTTGGAAGAAATCAGGCTGGAAGCCTATGATTTGGCTAATTGGTACAAGGACCGGACAAAGATGAGACATGATAAGCTAATCCGCCAGAAGGAATTTCGTGTGGGCCAATTGGTACTTTTGTTCAAGTCTAGAGTACGACTGTTCGGCACTGGCAAATTATCCAGCAAGTGGCATGGGCCTTGGAGGTAGTAGCGGTCTGGCCAAATGGAGCGGTAGAGGTCCGCGAATTAAAGTCTGGGAAGCAGTACAAAGTTAATGGCCATCGATTGAAGCAATTCTACACCTCCGAACAGATTCAAACCGTGGAGGAAAGCTTTTTGGTTCGTTGTCCGAACCATGAGTATTAATTCTTTTAGCTTATGTTTTATTTTTTGTAAAAAAAAAAAAAAAAAAAAATTAAAAAACAAAAAAACAAGAAAAAAAAAACAAGAGAAAAAAAAAAAAGTGTGATGGTTCTCGTGCCCTTTGCACGAAATTTGGATGTTTTGCAGGGTTTGAGAAGATCCAGCGAGACCTTGAGCATTTGAAAGAGGAGCAAGCAGCACTTGGAATACAAATGACTGAGGAATTTGGCTCTCTAAATGACCGCTTGGATCAATTGGTTGCTGGATTTGCTGACTTCATGGAGAAGTTTGGCAAACATGTCTAGGATGAGAGGTAACTGAGGTGTTTCCCCTGTTTTGAATTTTAATTGCTTGGGGACAAGCAAATCTCTAAGTGTGGGGAGGTTTTATTTGTGTTTTTGTGTTTGTTTTTAAGTAGTTTTTTTTTTTTGTGTTTTTGCCTGAGTCTCTGCCTTGTGACTGAACTGGATCTGAAATATGCAACATAAGTGAGGTTTTACATGAAGTGTGCATGCTGAATTTTTGAAGTGTTAAGTTGAAAAATCCTTTGCTAGCTAATCAAAATATGCATGTATTCCCTTTTTCTTAAGCCACTGTATTGAGCCTGAATGTTCTGTGAGAATCATTTGTTTGCCGGCCTGACTGTCAAAATGGTATGAATAGTGCATGGCGGGAGGATGGGGACCTTCTTAGGATTAACCCTTTTTGGCTTAAATTCTGAACCTACCAGTTTATATCCTTAGAAGCCAAGTTGAAGCCTTGTCTACAAGTTCGTTTGAAGTCACTAAAAGAGCCTAGCCAATTCGTGATTAAGCTTCTTTTTCACCCCCCAGTGTGTATGCTTTGCTGTGATGTTTAAGTGTTTGTTATTAAAGAAGGTGACCTGTTCTGTATTGTGAAGTCATGGAAATATTTGAAGAGTATAAAAGTGTACTGGAACTTGAAAAGAAGCTCTGAAAAAAAAATGAAAGAAAAATCAATTTGTCAGTTCTGAAGTTTAAAAGCAAAAATGCATGGAACTGAGAGGAATTAAGTGGAAAGAGCTGAATAAAGGGTTCTAGTCTTTATTATTGTGAGCTGTTTGATTGAGAAGCAGGATATGCCATGAAGTAGTGAAATTCTGAGAACAGGGCAGGCAACCAATTCCCCAGACAGAGACGGGGCAGTAATCTGGAAAAGAGTGCAGCAGTAATTGTTCTTTTTTGTTAAACACACTGGGTTTAATGTTTTTTTACAGGTGGCTTAGAACCCTTAGGATCTGTCCAAGTGTTCGAACCCTAGCTTTACATTGCGTCCCATGATTTGAAGGTTGTTTCTTAACTGCCGTGTGTCTATTCCTCTTATACTGTGGCGATGGTCGGCTGTCAAGCATGTATGATTCTGGCTAGATTAGGATTTAATTTTATCCTGAATTTTTTTTCTTGTGAAAAGTGAGGGTGTGAATTACAGACCATAGAGTGCAGTTGTGGGAATTATTGCATATTTTGTGTTGGGCTTCTGAAGGATGGTTTTTGGAAAGTGTTAAATTGCGTGCACCTGAATGTGATACTGAATTTTGTGATGTGAGTAGGATCCAGCAGAAGGAATGAGGCAGAAGTTTGTGTGTCAAGTCATAGAGTCAGTTTGTCTTTTATTCTGTTCTTGTTCTTTGTGAGTCGTGTTGGCTGTTTTGTTTTTTTTCTTTCCTTCGTGGAACTATTGTGAGATGAATGCTTAAGGGAGGAGCTATGTTCTATTCTTCACTTCACACTTGAGGGCAAGTGTCATTCAAGTGTGGGGATATGATCTGACCAATTTTGGACTATTATTTTAGCATCTTTGAGGGCAGTTCTCACGGGCTTTTGCCCAAGTTTTTAGTGTTTTACGGCAGGTTTGGAGAACAGCCCAAATAAGGAGGAAAGACGCTAAAACAAGATTTTGGAGCAAGAGATGTTCGGGTAGAATGTCACACGGGTTGTGGCCCAAAAAGAAGGAGAAAACTGAAGCCCAGTAGAGCAGCTAAAGTTCTAGAAGGTTTCAGAAATTACTGCAGTAGAAGTAAAAGCTAAAGTTCTAGAAGGTTTCAGAAATTACTGCAGTGAAAGTGAAAAGTAAAAGCTCCAGAAGAATCTCCAGAAAATCAATCGGTTGTTTCCTTCATCTGAGTGATGTGCTGACTTTGTCAAAGATTTCTTTACTCCTTAACTGATGGGATATTTTTACTGAGAGATGGTTATTTTCCTCTCTATAAATAGGGGTGCTCTCTAGGTAGAAGGCATTCAGATTTGCATTCAGTATTCATTTTAGTTTCTCATTCTTTATTCACGTAGAGTTCTTTCTTTAGTTCTGATAGAGTTAGAATTTCACGATACATTATTCTAGCAGTAGTTCTATTTTATTTGAGAGTTCCTTCCGGCAGGCTACCCATTGCCCAAACGGGAAGAGTCTCCAGTAGCAATTTTCAGTAAAGTATCTCTTTTTCATATTCCATCATTGCTTCATTTCATGGCTGCTTTAATCTTATTTCGTGAGATGTTTAATTCTATGAGTAGCTAAATTCTCTTATTCTAGTATTATGTGAGAAACCTTAACCATTGCATGTATGAAACCAAAGCATGAATTCCAGTCTAATTAACTAGTTCCATAATTGCCTGTGTTTATATGTCTAAAAACTAAGGTCGTATTAAGTCTGATCACCTTAATATAGATCTGGTAGGGCCAGTGAGTGGCACGACTACCGGCCGAGTAGTACAGGTTTAATTGGGTAGTAATCTCTTGAGCATCGTCGAGGGGGGTTACTGGTTTTGGGTTCTTCTTATTCTTAATGCTTCTAGCTTAGTTAATACGGTGATTGCGGGGACTCGCGGCCTGTTATTAAACTAGATAGGGAAATAACCTTGACTGTGGGGACTCACGGGGGTTATCGATTCATTAAGGGAGAATTGGATTATGATTGCGGGGACTCGCGGTAATCTATAACTAAACGACATAGGATAATTAGACAGTAAAAGGGGTTTATGATTACATGCATACGGTTAAGGTGGATTGCATAATGCTAGGATATTCTTCTTAATTGATTCTTAATCTATTTTGCATATTTGGTTTTGTTTCTTTCACATTTCTACAAATTCAAGGTCTCTAGGAGACACAAAAGGTGACTGCTAGTCAAGTTTGGTTAAACTGCATGTTAATTGGAAATTGTGTTGAATTTGCCGTCTCTGTGGATCGACCCTGTACTCTGCTATGCTACATTCCATTTAGCTAAATTGATGCAGGTTTTTAACAGTATTTTTACTGCATTTGATAGTCCTACGACGGGTTTATCATAAGCCTTTGGCTACAAGCCCTGCCTTGTATTTGACAATGGTTCCATCCACCTTCATTTCCTTTATCGATGAGTTTGGAACCAGGGGGAAGATCAACTAAGACCCAAGTATTATTTCCAAGAATTGAATCCATTTCATCATTGATTGCTTCCTTCCAAAATGAAGCATCATGAGACTTCATAACCGAAGGTGCTGGGATTAGCATCTAGATTAAAGCAACAAGTTATTTTGTTACTTATTACACATCTTGTTCCTTCTACAAGATAAGTAACAAAATTTGGACCAAAAATTGTGATTCTTCTAGTCCTTTTGCTCCTTCTCAATTCAGTGACTTCATTACCACTATTTGAGTCATCTACTGCAGGCTCTTCTTGATTAGAACCACTTGCTAGTGCTTTAGGGATTGTGGAGAACCTTTGTTCATCAAAGATGGCATCTCTTGACTCTAAAATGGTATTGACACCAATAGAATCATTTGGTTCAATCACCAAAAATCTGTAGGCCTTGTTATTATGTGCATAGCCTATGAAGATGCATTCCACTCCTCTTTCCCCTAACTTCCTTTTCTTGGGTTCAAGAAGCCTTACACACAGCCCTGCAGCCCCAAACCTTTCAATGACTAAGGTTCGGCTTCCTTTTGTGCCAAAGTTCATAGGGAGTTACTGAATTCCTCTTGTTAGGAACTCTATTCAACAAGTAACAAGTTGTAAGAACAGCCTCCCCCCAAAAACCTTGACTAAGGCCAGCAGTAGATATCATTGTATTAGCCATTTCCATTAACACACGATTCTTCCTTTCAGCAACACCATTTTGTTGTGGTGTATATGAAGCAGTCACCTCATGTTTAATTCCACTTGACTGAAAATAATCTATTTCATAATACTCTCCACCCCTATCCGTTCTATGACACTTTATCAAACCATTACATGCAAGTTCAACTTCAATTTTGTACACTTTAAAACTTTGCATGGCTTGATCTTTGAAATGTAACAAATACACACTGCAGTATCTAGTACAATCATCAATAAATGTGACAAAATATTTTTTTCCTCCTATTGAGGGAGTAGCATGTAAGTCACATAAATCACTATGCATCAACTCAAGTGCATTTGTTTTCCTTTCAACTGTAGGAAATAGTTTCCTTGTAATTTTATTCAGCATACATGCATGGCATTTGTCACTTTTTATCTTTGAGCATTTAGGCAAAAGATCTAATTTTATCATGTCATTCATCCTTCTATAATGCACTTGTCCTAGTCTATTATGCCATAAAGTAGAAGATGAATCAAGCATATACACCAAAGAAATTGCCATCTTATTGATTGGCATTGCATTTATTTAAACATGCCATTACATTGGTATCCTTTCCCTACAAACAGGCCACCTTTGGAAAGGACAAACTTGTCAGCCTCAAAGACTAACTTAAAGCCAAACCTATTCAAGAGACTACCAGACACAAGATTCTTTCTTACTTCAGGAACATAAAGTACGTTTGTCAAGGTTACAACCTTTCCCAAAGTGAATTTGAGATCAATATCTCCAACTCCTTTTACAGGGGCTGTAGCAGAATTCCCCATGTAAACTACCGAATTTTCTTCATTTGCTTCCTTCAATGTCTTGAAAAAAGCCTTGTTTTTGCATATGTGCCGGGTGGCTCCACCAAGAGTGATCTTCATCAACAAGAAACACTTTAGAAATCATTGCAACCATGGCATCCTCTCCTTTCTCACCATTGGAGTTGTTGGTGCCTTTGTTTTTAAGAAGTCAACACTCATATTTGTAGTGTCCTTCCTTTTTGCAATACAAGCATTTGCCTTTCTTTTTCTTCTTGTTCTTGCCTTGATCATTATTTTCTTTGTGAGCCCTCTTCTTGGATTTGCTGCATTGTCCTTGTTCAATGACATGCAACTTTGTGGTAGGTTCCTTGGCCTTATCATTAGCCTTTGCTTTCTCCACATCAAGGGCATCTCGTGCTCTCAGCTCTTCTTCCACACGAAGATCATGAGCCAGCCCTTCAAAAGTGATCTCTTCCTTTTTGTGTTTGAGATCCTTTTTAAAATCCTTCCAAGAAGGAGGAAGTTTGTCAATTATTGTCGAAACAATAACTACATCATCCATGGTCAAATTGTGCTGATTAAAGAGGTTCAGCATCCTTTCCAATTCTGTGAACTGTTCCATCACAGGTCTATTATCCTGCATTTTAAAATTCAAGAAAGTAGAGACAAGAAATTTCTTACTTGTTGCATCTTCACTCATATATCTTGCCTCTAGTTTATCCATCAATTCCCTTGCCGTGGGAACTGTGTGGTAGACGTCAAAGAGATTGTCCTCCATTGCGTTGAGAATATGTCCTCTGCAAATGTCATCATCGGTCTCCCATTTGTGGCGATTCCTCATCTGCACCAATGTCTCATTCTCCTCTACTGGCAACTTTGATGTATTTAGAACATACACCACCTTCAATGACACAAGTAGGAAGTGTACCCTCTTCTTCCACCTTGTGTAGTTGCCTCCCTCAAATCGATCTAGTTTCACGATCGATGATGTAAGATCCTTGACTTTGGATGACATTGTGCTAGTAATAATAAAGCCTAAAAATTGTTGGATATAGTGTACAACAATGAGACTTTACAGCACAATAAGAACCAACTAAACAAACTGTATTTCAGAAAGAAAAAGATCTAATCTATTACACTTGTAGAAAATAGAAAGTGCCTCTTCAAATCGTGCAAATGCACTTTTCTTTAGGCTTTATTAGTCCCCTTATATGTGCAGGGAGTTCAGGACTAATATTCTTTTGAGATAAGATGAAGATGATCATTAGAAGTTTGCACTAACTCAAACGAACTACAAAACAAGTGTGAAAAGTGCAAGAATATCTTGTAAACTGAGAATGATTGCTTGTGTCTAAACCATCGTCCTAATGAGTCTATTTATAGACCTCCAAAGGGTGCTATTCAATAGTCACACCTCTTAGGAAAAGGTAGGAAGAAATGGAACTCAATTCGGATAAGAATTGAATTCGGAATAACACTTTTCGTGAAGAGGTGTAACACTTCAGGACAAGAAAAACCTTACTGGAGGTCGTCCGAGTACAAGTCTGAATCTCTGTTCGAATCGGACGGATTCTCGGACCCTCAAAACCTTCAGTTATTCCTTTCTTCCTTAGCTAATTATTGGAAAATCTCCAACAAAAAAAAGATAAAGACATTTATTATTCACATTCTATTCCCAGGAGATGATATCGTACATGAACCTATTTTATGTGAGACCACCTCATAAATCAAACTTTACTAGAAAAGTATGGTGAGCTAAGATTTAATCATTCTAAGTGTTTTGCTTTCCGGCTAGTGTGTAAGTGAAGGAAAATATCTCTCTGTTCTTTTGTGATTATTTCCTAAGAATTATCATTTTTTTCTAAAATTTTACACAAAGAAATGTGAAGAAACTCAAACGACGGATCAAGAACCCCATTGGGAATATTGGGGTCAATTCGAGCCTCCTCCTCTCAAATTCCCAATCCTCCATCGTTGACTCAACTTCAACGAAGGAGAAGAGCTTCTCAAAGAGAAATTCTTCGTTTGTTCAGAACAAATTTGGGATCTTGATTAAGTCCAAGAGAAAAATCAAGTCTCAGAATCGGCGGGTTCAATTTTTTGGGATTGATAATAGCAATAAGCAAGATTCAGCGGTTTCTTCTGAAAATGGCAGGCCTGCTGGGGCTAAAGATTATGGCGATGAAGAACAGAGGCAGAAAGACCATGAAATTGATGGAGAAAAGAGGAAAACTGGAAGAATAATGGTTCAATGGCATCCATCTCTGACTTAACTTACGCTGCTGCTGGGTTTTCACAAGTCGCTGCTTCCGTTCTATATCGTACGCCGCTGATTATGCTGCCATAGTCACGCCGATGGATCCCAACTTTCCTTTCCGCCGCCACACCTCCAGGTCGTTGATCTTCTTCCCCCCGAAGTAGTTGTCATCTCTGCGCGTGCATCCCGCCGCTGTCGTCGCCAAATTTGAGTTCCTTGTTGCCGGCCATCGTTGGTTTTGCTGGAGAATGGTTCTCCAACAAATAGAGAGTAGGCAGCCGCAGCTGGAGTAGGCACGAGGAAGAAGATATCCCATTCTCCATTTGAGGAAGGAGAGGGGTGTTTTGGGAATGAAATATAACGTAAAAGCCTATTTTCTAAATAGAATGGGCAAAAGTCACACAAGCTCAATAACACATGGGGGCAAAAAATAATTTAGCCTTAGGGTAAAATAATTATTAAACATGACTCTCTATTTGTTCACACTTTTACAAACAATTTACACTCGTGCGATTGCTATTATATAGAGGTATAACTCAATTTTATGCCGCTGACGCATTCATATTAGTTTTCTCCGGGTAATTATTCTACACAGGTCACGTATGTACTCAGTGAAGGTTGTATGCAATATCGCAGCTGCACTAGTATTAGAGCATTTCCAATGGCTCAGGATCATCTAGTACAGTTTCATATTACACTCCTTGCTACACATCTTAATAACTCATCGTAAAGATTATTTTTTATATTAATTTTTTTGTCCAATGATATTCCTTAGCATTATAATAAATTTTTTGACTAAGGGTTCACCCATTTTGGTGTAGGGTATATTTATTTTAATTTATTGAGATTAAAAAAATAAAAAATACTATAAAATTATATTAAAATACAAGACTAATGTAAAAAATAAAACAATTTATATTAAAATTAGGTAGAATGCAAATGAATATTATTGGTAAAAAAAATATAAAAAATAATATTTACAATGAGTTATTAAGATGTGTAACAGGAAAATTTAACAGAATCATTTCCAATGCTCTTGCCACTTTGGCGTTTTTGGAGGAAAACGGGAGTTTCCCATTTTTGGTTCCTCCAACCCAAACAGGAAACACCCGTTTTTCAACCCCGCTGCTATAGTGTCGCGCTATCTTGCGCGATGCCTTTTCCCTTTTCTTTTTTTTTTCAATTTTTAATACTTTTTATAATTGCATATTGGTCATTGTTTTTTGTTTTTACATTAAATATTATGGATGTATTTCATTTTATTAATCTAATTGCTATGTTTATATTTTTAAATTACAATCAATTTGTTATGTAAAATTAAATACAATTCATATTTATTAATTTCACATGTATCGTTGCTTGCTTTGCTTTGATTGGTTATTTTAATGTTTTTAAAATTGTATTACTAGTTGTTTACTATAATTTTGATTTCTTTGTTTGTTCCGTTATTTGAAAAAAGTGTGTGTTAATATATTTTGCGTGAAATCAATTAATTGTTGGTTCATTGTATTGGATTAATACGTAACATTAAAACAATTTTGGGTTTATTTTGTAAAAAAAAATGTAATTTTATAAAAGTAATAGAAATGAAAATGATAGATAGAAAGGAATCTAAATGAAATATTTTTTTTTTAGGGTGAAAAATAGAGTGAAGATTGGAGTGAAATTACTGTAGCTGCTTAAAAATGGTAGAATAGTGCACTCTAAAATGGAGTTTGCTTTGGAGATACCGGTTTATGAACATCTAATTAAAAAAATTCAATTTTTTTGTTATTTAATATGAGGGACGTTGAATATTCAAATTTTTATATGATACATAGCTTATGAGTGTAAATGAGCCGAACTCACTTATTACTGGCTCAATATTATAATTTTTTATAAAAAAAATTGTTGGGTTGAAGCTCAAAATTTAAGGTGAAAACTTTTCTCTAGTACGAATTCAACCCTACTATAAATTTGTTGATTCGAGTTTGACTCCAAACACGATCAATCTCGAGCTTGACTATTCATTTCCAAGCTCAATTCGTTTACCGCCATAATGTAGCCTCACGAAGTCAGCACATTCGATTGTTTTGTTTTTCTGTTCTCCTATGGCGCCATAATTTGGACAAACCGAAAAAAAAAATCAATTGACTTGGACTTTCTGCGTCGACCAGATTAGAGCAACACAGAGTGGTTGAAAACTTGAAATGCAATGAGAAATTGTGGCAATGGCCCCCAGGGGCTTAGCTCAGTTGGTAACTTGGCAGCAGATTGCAGCCAAGGACGCAGGATCGAGCCCTGGCAGCCGCAGTGTGGGATTTTCATCCCCCCAATGTGGGGGGTGGATCCTTGTGGGCACCAGGCACTGGTCCTCCTGCCAATGTTATCGCTGAGTCACCCTGATTTACCCCTCACACGAGGCTCATGGGGCTGGGCGGTGTGGGCCCTGCGGGCGAGGGATATCGCCTTTTAGCCAAAGAAATTGTGGCAATGAAACCAAAAGCATAACTTTGTTACACCACCAACTGAAATGAGGGGACTAACAAATCTGCTTCCTCTGTTTCTGTTGTTTGCTTTCTTTTGCTCAGAAGAAGATAGCGTAGTTGCCATAGATACCATTACAGTCACTGATCCCATTCAAGACCCACAAAGTATAGTTTCCTCTGCCCAAACTTACAGATTAGGCTTCTTCAGTCCTGGAAACACCAGAAATCGCTATGTCGGAATCACAATGAACATCCCTGAATTCACTGTTATTTGGGTGGCCAACAGAGACAGACCCTTGAAGAATTCTGCTGGAATCGTAGCGATTTCAGAAGATGGAAACATTGTAGTTTTGAATGGGCACAAGGAAATACTATGGTCGTCAAATATTTCAAAACCTGATGCAAATGCAAATTGTAGTGCTCAGGTTCTGGATACAGGGAACTTAGTGTTGAGGGATGATTCAAATGGAGGAAGATCAATCTGGGAAAGTTTTCAGAATCCCACTGACCATTTTGTCAAGAAGATGAGGCTGGGTGCATCTGTGAGAAACAAGAACCAGCTGACCTCGTGGAGAAGTCCCTCTGATCCATCCATTGGAAGCTTTTCTCTTGGATTTGACCCTCCAGGAGTTCCAGAAGCCTTTATCTGGAATAACAGCAAGCCTTATTGGCGCAGCGGTCCGTGGAATGGTAATGTGTTTATTGGAATTCCTGGAATGAATTCTGTGTACCGGAAAGGAGTTTTTTTCTTGGCTGATGACACAGGATCTGCATACTTGATCAATGAAGGTTTGAATGATTCTGTGGTGTTGTATTACATTTTGACTTCCTCGGGAACTTTACTAGAGAAGCTTTATACTTATGATGGAAATGGAAAAAATCCAAGGGTAACATGGTCAAGTCTACAAAGTGAATGTGATGTTTATGGAAAATGTGGCCCTTTTGGACTATGTAATCCTGGGACTTCTCCAATCTGTTCATGTCTACAAGGCTTTGAGCCGAGAAATGAGACTGAATGGAGGAGAGGAAACTGGAATGGCAGCTGCATAAGAAAGGGAATGCTTCAATGCGAGAGAAACAGTTCGAGTTCAGATATTCTGGATGGCAAACAAGATTTAATTCTGAAACTTAGCAACATTAAAGTTCCAGATTTGTATTATGTGGTTGATTTCCAGGTAGCAAGAAGAGAACCAGAATGTGGCAATGCGTGCTTGAATAGTTGCACTTGCAAAGCCTATGTGTTTAATAGGGGCATTGGCTGTATGCATTGGAATAGCTGCTTACTAGATATACAACAATTCCCTTCCGATGGATCGGATCTATACTTTCGTGTCGATTATTCTGAGCTTGGTAATACATTCTTCTTCTGGACTACACTTGATGATTTTTATTGTTTCAATATTAAGTACATAACTGGTGTAGTTTGCTCTTACATATTTTTACCAAAAGAAGATGAGAAGATTATAATGATGACGAAATTTTATGAACCTGGCTCCTGATATGCAGAGGACAGAAGAAATGAAAGGGGTAAAAATGCAGTCATCGCAATTGTAATACTAGTGGTAGCTTTCTGCATTGCTGCTTTTGATTACTTGTTTTGGAAGTGGTTCACTAAGAGTCGAGGTAATGCGACACTTCTTTAACACACCATTATTGTACAATCTTTCATTCACAAATGAAATAAACTGTGTTTTACAATTTGAAGCAGGGGAAATGAGCAAGATGAAGTACATCATGCTAAGTGACAAAGAACAACTTCATCTTTATGGTTATTACGCAATGGCCAATGCTACAGATAATTTCGATTCTCGCAATCTACTGGGGAAAGGCGGTTTCGGTCCAGTGTATAAGGTATGTGAATTATGATGTTTGTTAAATAAGCTTGATGTGTTTTGGATTAGCAAAAACTTGATAAAATACAGTATATTTGCAGGGGAAACTGTAAAATGGTGGGGAAATTGCGGTGAAAACTCTATCAAACTCGTCAACTCAAGGGAATGATGAGTTCATGAACGAAGTTTTGGTCATTTCTAAACTTTAACACAGAAATCTTGTTAGACTTCTTGGCTGCTGCGTTGAAAGAGAAGAAAAAATGCTAGTGTATGAATACATGCCAAACAAAAGCTTGTATGCATATCTATTTGGTTAGTAGATGATTTTCTCTCGGTCCCATATAAAGAATCATGTTTAAAGCTGTATCTTGTGACTCGGACGATAGTTTTATTCCATCATGTCTGGTTACATACAATATGGAATTTCTGCTGCTCAGACTCGCTGGAACAAGATTTTCTTGACTGGAAAAGGCGTCGAATCATCATCGACGGTATCAGTAGAGGCCTCATATATCTTCACAGAGATTCAAGACTGAAGATCATCCATAGAGATTTGAAAGCTTCTAACATCCTCTTAGATGCTGACTTCAATCCGAAAATATCTGATTTCGGGTTAGCTAGAATTTTTGGTGGTAATCAAGAACAAGCTGATACAAACAGGGTCGTTGGGACATTGTAAGTGATTCCTCATATATAAATTCTTCATTTATCTGACATGATTTCACCATCTGAGGACTAATGGATCGATTGATGCAGCGGATACATGGCGCCCGAGTATACAATGAGAGGAAAATTTTGGAGAAGTCAGATGTTTACAGCTTCGGAGTGTAAATGTTAGAGATTTTAAGCGGAAAGAGAAAGGCAAGCTTTTATAATGCAGAAGATGATCTAGGCCTAATTGGACATGTAAGCTTTTTATGCATAATTTTTTATTGTTAAAACCATATGTTTGGAATCTAAACATATGTATATTCAGGCTTGGAAGCTCTGGCATGAAAATGAGGCAGAAAAATTCATGTCTTCATCCATAATTGATGAAGATGAAGATGAAGGCAATGAAACGGAGATCTCAAGATACATCCATGTCGGGCTACTGTGCGTGCAAGAGGATGCAAAAGATAGGGCAAAAATGTCTGAAGTTCTTTCAAAGCGTAACAGTGAAGTTTCTGTGTTGCCTCGTCCAAATTTACCAGCGTATGCAGCAAAGATGTTACTATGTTCTTTAGAAAGAGGAAGTCCTCAACAAAGGGCACAATCCTCTAATGATGTCACTGTAACAACTCTTGTTGGGCGATAAACAAATTGCTACACTATATACTCCCTCCGTCCCATTGTAAGTACTAGAAACACGACTCTTTCAATAAGACAGAGGGAGTATATTCAATGAAACTCAACTTTGACCTGAAAGTTTAAACTCAGTAGTTCTGGAGTCCAACTAATTAAGTCCTCCACATACCAACATTGCCAATTCGGAGGTTTTGCAAGGTATTGGCTTCCGGAGACGGTTGGTAAACCTTCATAATGGTGACACATTATTCGCCAGTTCTTCCTCAGAGAAGGGCACTGCTGGTGTTAACAAAAAGAATCGTCTTTATTCCTTCTTAACACAATTCTATAACAAGAGATTTGCAAATTTGCATACAAATACAGACACAGTACTTTCCATGTATGTGCTTATATATATCATTTACAGTGTTTGGAAAAGAATATATAGCTATATTCTGGGGACCGTTACGTATTTGAATCAGAAAACCTTAGGCCCTGTTTGGTATCACAACTCAAATCACGGTTTGAAACTCATTTTGATTTTATACTATTAAAATTACGCTTGAAATGTAAAAATATGAGTTGAAAATGTAAAAAGGTTTATTGGAAATGTAAAAAGACTTACTGGGAATGATGAAAAACTATTATAAAATCAAAATGAGTTTCAAACCATAGCTTGAGTTGTGATACCAAACAGGGCCTTAGTACTATCGACCTTCAACAACTGTTATATTGAAGCTGTTCAAAGAATAAGCACCTTGTGAGGAGCCTGTTCTGTCTGAAAAACCTATTCTTTCTGTGTAAACTAGAAAGTTGGGAGCAGGAAGAACTGCAATTTCACATGAAAGCTTTAGAAATATTAAAGCAGACTAAAATGAAATTGTCTATTTCTCTTTCTCTAGTCACCAAGGACGAGAGCTCTGTGTGTGTTTTTCATAAAGGATTTCCGCCTTGATTTTCTCTCTTATGAATGGAAATGCAAAGTTGGATCCACCTGCAGTGCATCCAATGATCATGTCTGGAGTTTCCCCCATGGCTATGGATTCCATCTGCTTGATACACTTCTAGCCAAACATGATTGAGAACGCTTCCTAAACAATACTTGGTGTCAGCATTTTTAGCAGCAATCTCCAGAGCCTCAAAAATAGCAATTCCAAGACTTCCGGGGCTTGATGGAGAATTTTCCGACCAGCTTCAGTGATATCAGAAGGGGAAGGGTGGACCTTGGCACCCCACGTTTATGTTTGCATCATCATCCTACGATATGACTTCTGATCATATGATGCTCGAACTTGCCATACCTATACATATAAAGGATTCTTCAGAAACCCAAAAAAACAAGTCTGAAGAAAAAGACTTACTGGAACTCGTTTTCCTCAGAAACCAAAAAACAAAAACAAGCGTGAAAAAAGCGACTTCCTGAAAATCTTTTTCTTTCAGAAACCGAAAAAAAAAACAAGTTTGAAGAAAACGATTTCCTTAGCAACCGAGGAAAAAAAACAAGACTGAGGAAACCGACTTCCTGCAAATCGTTTTCTTCAGAAACCCAAAGAAAAACAAATCTGAAGAAAACGACTTCCCGGAAATTGTTTTCTTCAGAAACCGAAAAAAAACGACTTCCTGAAAATTGTTTTCTTCACAAGGCTGAAGAAAACGACTTACTAGAAATCGTTTTCTTCAGAAACCAAAAAAAAAAAAAAATCTGAAACAAACGACTTACCGGAAATCGTTTTCTTCAGAAAGTAGGAAAAAGACGTCTGAAAAAAAACAACTTACCGGAAATCGTTTTCTTCAGAAACAAAAAAAAAAAAAAAGCTTGTTCCACTGGTATACCAGTTGTTTCAGCATTTCCGATTATCCTCCTGTTCCCATAACTCGTTCGGCCCGTCTAAAAGCCTGCTTTGCAATTCCAATGAATTGAATTGATCGCTGACTTCCTCCTTCCGTACTAGAACTCTTTCTTCCGGTACTCGGACAGAGTCAGGAATGTGATGGAATTCCAGATAAAGGAGCTCTGTTGAAGTCATTGTTGACAATAGTGGGGCTCAGGCACTCTCAACCGAAAATGTTGCTTTTGGACTCAAAGAAAATGAGGAATTCTGTGTTCAATTCTCTCACACGGATGATGGTGATGCTTTTCATTACTTGGATGTACATGGAAGTCACAGAACTATGATGAATGTGAGTAGTGAAGCTGTAGACAATACTAGAAGAGGAGATCAAGGGGTTCAAATTTATCAAGATTTTTATGTTCAACAGTACTATCAAACAAGCTTAGTTAATACTACAAGAGAAGAGCAACAGTTTCTATCATCATCATCAGATCAACTGCTAAGTTTGGAAGTTAACAATACACAAGACATATATAGCTGAGACTCGCGGGAACCCTTGCACAAATGGACACATTGAGATCACTTTCGACATGATCAAACCATACTTTGGCTGGAAACGAAGAGATGCTGCAGATGAACTTGGAGGTGATCATTTCCAAAGCTCTTTAATTACTGTCTCTCTGCTTATTATCAATCTTACAGGGAAACGGATAAAAGGTTTGAACTGAAGGGTGAGAGGTTCAAGATAAAGTACAAGGACGAGGATGGCAAATGGATTCTCATGTCCTGTGATGAAGATTTGCGCTTTCACATGGATACTTTAAAAACATTAGTGCAGACTAAAATGGAATTGTCAATTTCTCTAGTCACCTACTAGTGATATTTCAATTTATGTACACTTTCTGAGTTCATCACATTTGTTGTTGGATCATGATTTCATACTGAAATTTGTTAAAGTTGAGAGTTTTCTGGTATCCAACCGAAGCCAGTGAAACAAATTTCAGAATGGACACTACTCCAGGAGGAGGAGCAGTAGTCTCAATTCAACACAAAATAATGTCTCTTCTTCTCTCAAAGATTAAGCTTATGTACTTGCAGGATGGAGTGTTAGTACAGTTTTGGGCAGCCAGGAAGGGAAGCGATGGCCTCACTACTTGAGAACAACCATTTGGAATTGTGACACTTTATAATGGACCCTGTAGGTATCGTTACCGTTGCATTAGTAACACTGAAACTGATGATAGCCCTGTTTGGAGGGGCCTTCGCACAAGGTTGCATTCAGTATTCTCCAAACATAGAGCTCTACAATACAGACAAGTTTCCGGAAGGAATTATGCAATAGGGTGTGGTATTGAGGAGTATTGGGCTATCCCACTTTTCCAACACTTTCATACTGTAATGCAGCCTATATGGATCCACCAAAACTGCCACTCATTTCACTTGAGGTTTGTTTCACACGTGTTAATGCTATGTACTTACCTCAATTAATTACACATGTTTATCTATCTCTCTCTAGAATTCATAAATACATATGCTGAACCTTCATCTAATCGAATCCATGTTCTTCATTTTTAATAGGATTTAGGACTTACAACAGCAAGTACAATTTCACATTACAATGATTCCAATGAATGGAAACGAGTAAGTAGCTACACACTCAGCTGTTAATGATATTACTGTGTAAAATGTGCTAATTCATATCTCTACCCAAATACATGTATATATAATCAAAAGCAATCTGCAGCTACCTTCCAATTTCATCCCATATATGCATGCTTCTTTATTTTTCATATTACAAACTCCTGATTCCTTGTCCTTCCCATATTTATCTTCTTTGGAAGATATTAGATGTTTCACTTGAAGACGTGCAATTTACACTTGAGCCTTGTGAGGAGACATTGCAGATTACCGCTTGTTCAGCTCTGGGTACCTTGCAATTGCATTTGCATCTGTGATGACTCAACTCTAGAGGTTTCAGCAGTCAGCCCTTTCTCCAAAGCACCTCATTTATTCTGCCTTGTGACTAGTTCTGACCATGATATAAAGTACTCTTGTGACTTAGATCTAATACAGGATGTACCTGAAGCTTATTTTTTAAAGAGTGGTGGTGAAACATTCACTAAACAAACCTTCTTTTCACCCATATACCAGTACTAATTTCAAGATTTCCAACTACCCTCCTCTTCCCCTAACTCGTTCAGCCGGTCTTCAAGCCTGCTTTGCAATTCCCATGCATTTAATTCATCCCCAGCTTCCTCCTTCCATATTAGAACTCTTTATTCCACCCCCTACAGGAATGTCATACCGAAGATCTACAGCGGGCTCTGTTGAAAAGTCATTGTTGACCCAAGTAGCTAAGGAATTCTCAACCAAAAATGTTGCTTTTGGACTAAGAGAAGATGACGAATTCTGTGTTGAATTCTCTCACAAAAATGGTTATGGTTTTCATTACTTCAACGTACATAGAAGGAGCACCAGTGAACCTTTAGGAAATATAACAGAAGATGACGGGGTTCAGTTGTCTCGTCTATCACCAGTTGCACAAGATTATGTTCAAGCTCAACCCTGCTTTGAAACTAATGATGCAGCTGCTGCCACAAATCAACATTCCATTCTTACTCATCTTCACAACATACATAATGGAAATGCAAATCCTGATGCTCAAGTTATTTGGGACCCTACTGGAAATGGACAGCTTCAAGTATTTGAAGAAAATATGGGAGGCTATCGTGTCCAGGGCACTGAAACCATCTTAGGGAGTACAAGAGAGGAGCAACAGTTTTCGTCATCAGATCCACCTCCAAGTTCGGAAGCTAATGCTCATAGAAATACACAAGACACAGCTGAGACCTCCAAGAAACTAATTTTTTTTTTTTTTTTTTTTTTGATAATACCTCCAAGAAACTAATTAAGATCACTTTTGACATGATCGAACCATACCTTGGCATATCAACTACTCTAAGAGATGCTGCAAAAGGAATCGGAGGTGATCATCTCCAAAACTCTTTCTTATATACTCTTTAGTTATTTTCTTAATGAGAATTAAACGGTTATCTTACAATTCTTCTGCTATCCTTAATTTGCAGTAAGTGAATCAACTTTGAAACGTAAACGGGGCAAATTTAATAGAGGAAGGTGGCCGCCGCACAAGAGAAACAAAGTCCACCACATTCAACCAATCCCAACACTTTCAACTAAATCTGGTGAGAATGGAGGAGAGATTGGACGTTCTCCAAATAATAATGCAAGAGAGAAAAAATACTGCAATCGGAAATGATGAGATTGAACAAGGTTACAGTCTTGTGATTGTTGAGGCAACTTATAAAGATGATATTGCAGAGTTTGAGTTTTGCAGTAATTCGGGGATCGAAGAATTGCGCAGAGAATTGGATGAAAGTTTTGAATTCAAAAGCGAGAGGTTCAAGATCAAGTATAAGAACGGGGATGGCAAATGGATTCTCATGTCCCGCGATAAAGATCTGCGCTTTCACATCAATGTGTGAGTCACATTTATTTATTTACCCTTACTCTACTAAGAGTTATTAGGTTGAGTTTATTTACACCTTTGGCTTTGAATGCTCAAATATTGGAAGTTACCTATAAAATTATGGCTAGACCCAAAAACAAAAAATGAAAAAACTGGACTGAGTTTTCGATAAGAAGACAATGCAATACAAGTGCGATCACAGAGGTCAAACAACAAAATCATGTTTTATTTTGTAACGAATACAACTTTTTTCAAATCCTAACGTTTCATACAATGTATACAGAAGCAACTTGAGGGTTGAACACAGAGATGAAAAATCTAGTTTCTTTTGAAGAGGAAGCAGTAAAATGAAGAAACAAACAATATAGGAGATCACAGATAATGCAAGTCAAAGGTAAAACTAAAGTTCTCTTTGCCTTTTGTAATACTCAAATTCATAATGCTGATACTGCATGATTGATGCGACGCCAACTCCAAAATGACGCCAATATTTAACCACATGGATTGCACTCCTACAGCAGAAGGTTCAACAAAAGAAGGTGACCTCAAGTCAGAAGTATATATAGGAGTCATGAAAAATGAGAGACCACAATGAAGAAAGTGCAACTGATGAAACTCTAGAGCCAGAAATGGAACAAGTGGATGAAGCTGTGGAAAACAACAACATCCCATTCCAAGCCTTTTGACTGCAAGAAAACAAACAAAAGTTATACATAATTCAATAGAAAAAAGTGCCAAAATATGTCATATGTACTCTCAGAATGTAAATGGATAACGCAAGCAGAAAAGCAAACCTGATGAATAGTTGTCAGCATAATGGAGTTTTCATTATGATGTCTTCTAGAGCGAAAATTCTGAGTCTCCCTCTCCCTCTCAGATATATTATCAATGAAATATCTCCAATTGAATTTCATTGCTGTCAACAACAGCCCTCTGTTCAAGTAGGTATTTCTAGAGATCGAAGACAGGATCGCAGATGAAAATAAGGAATCCTTTCAAAATTGTCAAAAATCGAGGATGAGAGTTCTCTGTGTGTGTTCATAGAGGATTTCCGCCTTGATTTTCTCTCTTATGAATGGAAATGCAAAGTTGGATCCACCTGCAGTGCATCCAATGATCATGTCTGGCGTTTCCCCCATGGCTATGGCTTCCATCTGCTTGATACACTCCTCGCCAGACATGATTGAGAACGCTTCCTAAACAATACTTGGTGTCAGCATTTTTAGCAGCAATCGATCTCCACAGACTCAAAAATAGCAATTCCAAGACTTCCATGGAGAATTTTCCGATCAGCTTCAGTGATATCAGAAGGAGAAGGGTGGACCCTGGCACCCCACGTTTGCGTTTGCATCATCATCTTACGATATGGCTTCTGATCATATGATGCTCGAACTTGCCATACCTACACATATAAAGGATTCTTCAGACCAAAAAAAAAAAAAAAAAGTCTTCAGAAACCCCGAAAAAAAAAAAAAAGTCTGTAGAAAACAATTTCCTGAAACACATTTTCTTCAGAAACCGAAAAAAAAACAAGTCTGGAGAAAACGACTTCCTGGTAACCATTTGTTTCAGAAACCAAAAAATAAAAAAAAAGTGTGAAAAAAAACGACTTCCTGAAATTCGTTTTCATCAGAAACCGAAAAAAAAAAAAAAAAAAAAAAAACAAGTCTAAGAAAACGACTTCCAGAAAATCGTTTTCTTCAGAAACCGAAAAAAAAAACAAGTCTAAAGAACAACTTACTGAAAATCGTTTTCTTCAGAAACTGGAAAGAAAAAAACAAGTCTGAAGAAAACGACTTACTGGAAATCGTTTCTTTAGAAACAAAAAAAAAAAAAAAACAAACAAGTCTGAAGAAAACAACTTACTGGAAATCGTTTCTTCATAAACCAAAAAAAAAAAAAAACAAGTTTGAAGAAAAAGATTTCCTGGACATCGTTTTCTTCAGAAACCAAAAACAAAATCGTTACAGATGATATTGCAGACGAAGTCCAAATCCCTGAATAAGAAGGGTTCAAAACTTTGTTCTTCAATAGAGGAAAAAAGTTTTTCAATTCCCAATAACCCTTTTAAGTTGCCAAATCAAAATTTATTTGTTACTTATGATTAATGTATCTTAATTATTTGTAATAGTTTCAAAATCGTAACTAGCCTCAGTCGGAGTACCATTGGGGAATTGCTCCAACTTTTGTATTTCAAATATTGCTGGACAACTTTTAGCGCCATTAATACCATGCACTTATTTTCATCTCAAAAAAGAAACTGGCCATATGCTTGATATATTCCGTTGTTTATATTTCACAGAAATTAAAGGCGAAGTGCCTCAAAATGAGGAGACTTACCAAATTTGCTGCCTCTGTTTCTGCTGTTTGCTTTCTTCCGGACAGAAGAAGTTAGCGTAAGAGCCATAGTTACAATTAAAATCGCTGATCCCACAAAATAAATAAAGGGTTAGCCAACGATCTGGATGGTCTGATAGGCGATAATTCTATCCCTAAAATTGATAAGCATATGTTTTTTACTACAAGGGATACTTATTGTTAACCGAACCACAATATATCAACAGTTACAACTTTCAATTGATATATAAGGTCGATAATCAATACATAAGAGACTATATTGGATTCCCGATACACTCATGATAGATGTCCTTTAGCTGCTGAATTTTAGAGTATAATTGTGGCAAATCTCACGGGTATGTGCAAGTTTTTGTGAGATAAATGCAGGTTTTAGGAGTAAGAATAATTAGAGAAAGCAGATGCAAAAAGAGGAAGAAAAGAGCAATCCAGCCCAAAGAAGCAATAAAGAGAGGAATTATTCATGTCATGCATGAAAAAGGAGCAAGTGGGCCAAAGTTGAAGCAGCCCAAAGATGGAACAAGCAGCCCAAAGAAATTGAAGAAGGCCCAATGAAGCAATTAATTGATCAATCGTGTGAAGCAATTGGAATGGAATTTGGATTCTTTAATTGCCAACATTGGTGGTGCGCCAGCTGGAAGAAGGGATTATTTCCTAATACAAATTATCCTTATTTATTTTGGAGAGTATTTTTTGGTAGTATCCTACATGGACAAGAGTTTTAGTAATTTACTATTAGTTATTCTCTCCATTCTACACCTATATAAAGGGATAGAGGGGAGAGAACAGACGTACGTAGGAAGCAGAATATTATTCCATATTTTCATAGCTAGTTCAGATTTTAGAGCAGTAGTTTTCGTTTCTGGCGTTTGGAGAATTTCTGTCTGCAGAGGTCCCGTTTGCCCAAACGGGACGTTGCATACTCTGAGACTATTTTTCAGATCGCAAATCAAGTATTTCTTTCTTAGTTATTCTATTCTTTTCAACTATTTTCAGTATGATTCATTTAATAATTATGTTCGTAGTTAGTTTAATTATGAGTAGCTAAATTATTTATTCCGGCATAATGTAATAGCAATTAATCCGGGCATGTTATGAAACCAAATTGTGCTTAAATTAAATTGCATGTGTTCCTTCTTATTCTCTGCTCATAACTTTGATTACTAATATTTAATTAAGACTGATCACCTTAGTTGAATTAGGTAGAGCCAATTAATTCCCAGTCAAATAACATAATATTTATTGGGCAAGATTAATTAGTGGCAAAGTTACCTTCAGGTAATAGAGAATAAGGGGTTAGTAATTCTTAGATGTTAATTCAATAAGAATAACTAAAAATCGGGTTTCCCTAGATCTTAAGGCTGTTAACTTGGTTAATAGGTGTCGATGCCTTACGGCCTGTTCCTTGTTAATTAGAGTAGCAATTATGTCTGATGCGGATTCACGGTAACCTATAACTGATTGATGACATGCTATTTAATATATTATTGAGTTGATGATTAACATGCACGTGATTATTGTGATTTACATATTGCTGGAATACTTTATTTCATTGATTAATTTCTTTTTCTTAATTTGAGTTTGTTATTTAGTTTTCAATAATCTTTTACAAAGTCTCTCTGAGCAATAAAGGTGGTTGCGAACCAAAAACTTTTTAGGAATTAATAGGTTTTGTGATTTTAAGCAGTCCGTTCCCTGTGGGATCGACCCTGTTATCATTGTGCTACTAATAGCTAATTATTGCAGGTTTATACAGTACTTTTACTGTATTTGATAGGGCTAACGACGGTCCTACCAACTCATAATCGTGATACATTAGCAACTAAACACAACACATCAAATGCTATACGTAATATGCGATACATTAGAAACTAAACTTGATACGCCTATTTTTGATAATATAAGCACCGTATTTAAGAGGCTAAACTCAATACTTGCGCAAACGAACCATTGGATGGTCAGATATAAGTTTTTTCATAAAATCTCATGTAGTTTTGAATCGTTCAATCTTTTTGTTATTTACCTTTGCATTGACAAAATTCACATCAGGGACGCTAAATATTCAAATTTTCATACAATATATAGTCTCACAAAGGGTCAGCACATTCGTATGTTTTCCTGTTGTTCTCCTATAGTTTGGACTGACCCAAAAAAGAAATAATAATTGACTGGACTTTCTGCGAGTAGATCAGAGCAAAACAGAGTGGTTGAAATGCAATGAGAAATTGCGAAAACGCATAATTTTCTTTACACCAGCAACTGAAATGATGGGACTAACAAATCTGCTGCCTCAGTTTCTGTTGTTTGCTTTCTTTTGCTCAGAAGAAGATTGCGTAGTTGCCATAGATACCATTACAATCGCTCATCCCATTCAAGATCCACAAACGATAGTTTCCTCTGCCCAAACTTACGGATTAGGCTTCTTCAGTCCTGGAAACACCAGTAATCGCTATGTCCGAATCATAATGAACATCCCTGAATTCACTGTTATCTGGGTGGCTAACTGAGACAGACCCTTGAAGGATTCTTCAGGAATCGTGGCAATTTCAGAAGATGGAAACATTCTAGTCTTGAATGGGCACAATGAAATACTATGGTCGTCTAATGTTTCAAACCCTGCTGCAAATGCAAATTGTAGTGCTCAGATTCTGGATACAGGGAACTCAGTGTTGAGGGATAATTCAAATGGAGGAAGATCAATCTGGGAAAGTTTTCAGAATCCCACAGACCATTTTGTGAAGATGATGAGGCTAGGTGCATCTGTGAGTAACAAGAACCAGCTGACCTCGTGAAGAAGTCCCTCTGATCCATCCATTGGAAGCTTTTCTCTTGGCTTTGACCCTCCAGGAGTTCCAGAAGCCTTTATCTGGAATAACAGCAAGCCTTATTGGTGCAGTGGTCCGTGGAATGGTAATGTGTTTATTGGAGTTCCTGGAATAACTACTGCTTACCGGAAAGGAATTTTTTTTCTTGAATGATGACACAGGATCTGTATACTTGATCAATGAAGGTTTGAATGATTCTGTGGTGTTATATTACGTTTTGACTTCCTCAGGAACTTATTTAGAGAAGATTTATTATGATGGAATTGAGAAAAATCCAGAGGTAATATGGTCAAGTCTACAGAGTGAATGTGATGTTTATGGAAAATGTGGCCCTTTTGGACTATGTAATCCCAGGACTTCTCCAATCTGTTCATGTCTACGAGGTTTTGAGCCGAGAAATGAGACTGAATGGAGAAGAGGGAACTGGAACAGCGGGTGCAGAAGAAAGGGTATGCTTCAATGCGAGAGAAACAGTTCGAGTTCAGGTATTCCGGATGGTAAACAAGACGGATTTCTGAAGCTTAGCAACATTAAAGTTCCAGATTTGTATTATGTGGTCGATTTCGAGGAAACCAATATAGAACAAGAATGTGCTGATGTTTGCTTGAATAATTGCACTTGCAAAGCCTATGCATTTAATAGTGGTATTGGCTGTATGCATTGGAATAGCAGCTTACTAGATATGCAATGATGAACGTATGCAGTAAAAGTACTACTTTATACCTGGAACAAATACGCTCATAAACTAGAGCACAGTAGCGAGATGATCGATCCATAGGGACTGACAATTAACTCAATTTTCCAGTTAATGTATGAAGTAACTAATTGTCGTCTAGTAGTCACCTTTGTGCCTCAATTGAGACCTTACGAGCAAAGAATATATCAAAAAAGAGAGATATTCCATTATTATGTAATCCACCTTCATCACATGCATACAATCATTAACACCCATAACTGTCTAATTATCCTATGTCGGTTAGTCATAGGTACCATGGGCTCCCTCTGCGTACCGAATTCTCCCTTAAGTTACCAGGCAATCCCCCGTGGGCCCCGTCTGTGAGGACCACCTTCCAACTAACCTGTAACCTAGCAAAGCCGTGAGCTCCCTCTGCACTTTGTTCAGTCTGGTTAGAAGCATTAAGAATTAAGGGAACCTAACTCTACTAATTCCCATCAGACGTAGCCTTTAAGAATTACCACCTATCTACCCTGTACTACCTTGGATGGTAGTTTGTCACTTATTGACTTTACTAGATTGAATTAAGTTGATCAGGCTTAATAAAGTCTTAGCAATTAGATTTGCACACATGATAGATTAAGAACATAGTAGTTAGATTGATTTTATATTAAGGTTTCATAGATGCACGGATTACAGTTTCTCACATAATACCAGGATAATAAGATTAGCTAGTCATAACTTTGAACACAAAACAATTAACTGTAAAGAAAACCATTGAATAACCCGAATTAAAGAAAAGAAAGATTACTTAATTAACTATCGCAGATCAGAAGCGCCTCCTGCTCGGCCAAACAGTAGCCTTTGCAGTCGGAAACTCCAAACACCGAACCAGAAAATATCTCTACGTATAGAACGAAGCGTAAAAACTAAGGCGTAAAGTTGCGTGCCTTTCTTGCATCGCACAGCCATATATATAGGCAATCACAATCAAAGATGGAAACCAAAAACAATCTCCTAATCAATCAAGGAATATCTATCATATTATCAATCATCTTTTTAATTGGAAACCAAATCAATCTTCTCTTTCTTGTATCGGAAGTCTCTCCAATTTGGTAATTTTCGAAACTTCCTTCTTTTAATCCAACTAGAATTGGTAATTGGATCTTTTCCTGCTTCCTTCTTGCTGCGGGATTCTTCCTTGCACTGGATCAGGCCCAATGACTCTGAATCGCAGGCTTCTCTTTAATCTTTGGTCCATGCAGATCTTAAGTGTCCAAATAGACACCCACTGTTTCCTCAACGCACTGCTTGGTCCAATGGTAGGTTGCCCCTGAACAAATTCTCTTCTTTTTTGCAGCTTTTGCACTTATTCTTTGCTCCATTGACTGATCCCTAAACTACAATTATTTATACATAACTTGGGTGTATGCCCGTGAGAACTGCCAATAAAAGTGCCAAAATAAACTAACTAAAAGGTGCCGATCAAATATCTCCACACTTGAATGACGCTTGTTCTCAAGCGTGTAGTGAAGAATTAGAACATGGCCCTATTCTAGCAGTTATTCACAACTTACTTCCAACCGACTCCGACTCATAAACAGGACAACATGACTCTAGGACAGGACTCTTAACAAATGAACACAAGACTCCAATAACTGACTCAAAAGATTACACCCCAATTCTGCCTCTTCCTTCGGATTCTACTCACATCACAGATTCAGAACCAATCATTCATATGCAAGTTTTTTACATCAAAAAATAGTCTTCATTCGGCTTAGCACAAAGTATGCGTATGCACTCTATGGACAATAATTCAGACAACTCGCATTTAGAAGTTCAGGTCAAATGTAAATTCTTAGTCTAGCCTAGAATTACAAAAGCTTGATAGTTGACCATCGCCACAGTATAAAATAGGATAATGCACAACAGTTAAGAAACAACATTCTCATCATATGGACGCAATGGAGGCTAAGGGATTAGATCACTTGGACGGGTCCTAAGGGTTCTAAGTCACCTGTAAAAAAAATTGAACCAGTGTGTAACAAAAACAGAGAATACTTACTGTACCTACTTCTCAGCTCGTCCCCCTTCTGTTTGGTTGGATAGGTGTCTGTCCTCCTTTTCAGAACCTTCAAATTGCAGGGATTCTTTCATAGCACTTGCTCACAACTTATCATTAGTACCTCTTTTTACTCGGCTCTGTTTACTCAGCATTATTCAGTTCACTCTTTTGCATTCATGACTGACTCACATATTTTTCAATTTTTTCTCAGTCTTTCTTCAAGCTACTTCAATTCCAGGTACTCAATACAATTTAGCACGCACAAATCCCCTTACTGCAGCAACAGGGCACCTTCTTTATTCACCTTAACAATGCAGGACACAGTTCAAAACACAACACACACTGGGGGTAGAAAAAGATCAACATGAAAAGGGCCTTGGTTATCACTGGTGGGTGCAGTCGCTAGACAAAATAATTCATCAATTTTTACACCTACATGCCATAGAAGTTCAATATTCCTAGTTGAAGCCAAGCACAATTTGCTCATCGCCCTACAAGAGTTGTTATACTAACATCATTGTTGGAATATTGTGCACTTTGTTGACAACTTTCACTCTCTAATGAACACAACGTTCTGGTCGCAAAAGCTGGTAATTTGGAACGAGGCAGCTCTGCTATTTCACTGTTAAGCATTGAAAGGACCACAGCCATATTCGGCCTATCTTTTGCATACTCTTGCACACAAAGTAGCCCAACATGGATATATCTTGAGATCTCCTTTTCGTTGCCTTCATCTTCATCAATTATTGATGGATCCATGAATTTTTCTGTCTCATTTTCATGCCACAGCTTCCAGGCCTGTAAATATATATATGTGTTGAGATCAAAAACACATAGTTTAAGTTTTAACAATTATACATAGAAGTTGATCTGAGAAAATGGAGAGACTTTCACTTACATGTCCTATTAGACTAAGATCGTTTTCTGCATTATGAAAGCTTGCATTTTTCTTTCCACTTAGAATCTCTAACATTAACACTCCGAGGCTGTAAACATCTGATTTCTCCGAAATTTTTCCTCGCATTGCATATTCAGGGGCCATGTATCCGCTGCATCGTATCACTAATTAGTCAGTAGATAGTGAAATTATAGGCAGATGCTATTGTCAAAATAATAAGTTGCTAAATATGTGATCTGACAATAACGTCACCCGAAATTATATCATCTAAAAGAAGAAATTATAGCGAAGTATGTATGATAGGAGAAAGACTAGTGCTTACTATGTACCAACGACCCTTTTCGTATTAGCTTGATCTTGGTTGCTTCCAAAAATTCTAGCTAACCCAAAATCAGAAATTTTTGGATTGAAGTCAGCATCTAACAGGATGTTACTTGCTTTCAAATCTCTATGGATGATCTTCAGTCTTGAATCTCTGTGAAGATAAATGAGGCCTCTACTGATACCGTCGATGATGACTTTACGCCTTTTCCAATCAAGAAAATCTTCTTCCGACGAGTCTGAATTCAAAATGCAAGATTGTTGGCAACTCAAACTAGATATTATAGTTAAGAACAATCCTGCGGATATACGAGTCACAAATACTCCCTCCATCCCACTAAAAGAGTCCAGTGGTACATTCTCAGGCACAAGGTACAATTTGAAACGTCGCTCTTTATGTGAGACAGAAGGAGAGGAAGTATCATATACTAACCAAATAGGTATGCATCCAAGCTTTTGTTAGGCATGTATTCATAGACTAGCATTTTTTCTTCTCTTTCGACACAGCAGCCGAGAAGTCTAACAAGATTTCTGTGTTGCAGTTTAGAAATGACCAAAACTTCATTCATGAACTCATCACTCCCTTGAGTAGACGAGTTTGATAGAGTTTTCACCGCAATTTCCCCACCATTTTTCAGTTTCCCCTGCAAATATAATGTATTTTATCAAGTCTTTGCTAATCCAAAACACATCAAGCTTATTTAACAAACATCATAATTAACATACCTTATACACTGGACCGAACCCACCTTTCCCAAGTACATTACGAGGATCGAAATTATCTGTAGCATTGGCCATTGTCTCATAACTATAGAGATGAAGTTGTTCTTTGTCACTTAGCATGATGTATTTCATCTTGCTCATTTCCCCAGCTTCAAATTGTAAAACACAGTTTATTTCATTTGTGAATGAAAGATTGTACCATAATGGTCTGTTAAAAAAGTGTCGCATTACCTCGACTCTTAGTGAACCACTTCCAAAACAAGTATGCAAAAGCAGCAATGCAGAAAGCTACCACTAGAATTACACTTGCGATGACTGCATCTTTACCCCTTTCATTTCTTCTGTACTCTGCATATCAGGAGCCAGGATCATAAAATTTAGTCATCATTGTAATCTTCTGATCTCCTTTTGGTAGAAATATGCAACAATTGATCAAAAAGAGATTCAAGAAGTGAAGTGCAGAAGAATGTATTACCAAGCTCAGAATAAGCGACACGAAAGTATAGATCTGATCCATCGAAAGTGAATTGTTGCATATCTAGTAAGCTGGTATTCCAATGCATACAGCCAATGCCCCTATTAAACACATAGGCTTTGCAAGTGCAATTATTCAAGCAAATAACTGCACATTCTTGTTCTGTATTGGTTTCCCTGAAATGAACCAAATAATACAAATCTGGAACTTTTATGTTGCTAAGCTTCAGAAATCCATCTGAATTGTTTATCTCGCATTGAAGCATTGCCTTTCTTCTGCAGCCGCCATTCCAGTTTCCTCTTCTCCATTCAGTCTCATTTCTTGGCTCAAAACCTTGCAGACATGAACAGATTGGAGAAGTCCTAGGATTGCATAATCCAAAAGGGCCACATTTTCCATAGACATCACATTCACTCTGTAGACTTGACCATGTTACCTTTGGATTTTTTCCAATTCCATCATAATAATAAAGCTTCTCTAGAAAAGTTCCTGAGGAAGTCAAAATGAAATATAACACCATAGAATCATTTAAACCTTCGTGGATCAAGTATGCAGATCCTGTGCCATCCTCCTTTAAATAAACTGTTTTCTGGTATGAAGTAACCGTGCCAGGAACTCCAATGAAGTGATTACCATTCCAGGGACCGCTGCGCCAATAAGGTTTGCTGTTATTCCAGATAAAAGTTTCTGGAATTCGTAGAGGGTCAATACCAAGAGAGAAGCTTCCAATGGATGGATCAGAGGGACTTCGCCACGAGGTCAGCTGGTTCTTGCTTGTTACAGATCCGCCTATCCTCATCGTCTTGACAAAATGGTCTGTGGGATATCGAAAACTTTCCCAGATTGATCTTCCTCCATTGGAACTATCCCTCAGGACTAAGTTCCCCGTATCCAGAAGCTGAGCACTACAATTTGCACTTGCAGAAGGGTTTGAAACATTGGACGACCATATTATCTCCTTGTGCCCATTCAAAACTACAATATTGTTTCCGTCTTCTGAAATCGCCACCATTCCTGAAGAATCCTTCAAGGGTGTGTCTCTGTTGGCCACCCAAATAACAGTGAATTCAGGGATGTTCATTATGATTCCGACATAGCGATTACTGGTGTTTCCAGGACTGAAGAAGCCTAATCTGTAATTTTGGCCTGAGGAAACTATAGTTTGTGGGTCTTGAATGGGATGAGTGATCGTAATGGTATCCATGGCTACAACGCTATCTTCTTCCAGTGAGCAGAAAAAAGCAAAGAGCAGAGACAGAGGAAGCAGATTTGTTAGTCCTCTCATTTCTTGATGGCTAATGTGAAGTTGTACACAAAACTGTGGCTTTGGTTTCGTTGCCACCTACCAGTTGTATAAAAAAATTAAATAAACAAACTAGTCAATCATGGCTGAAAGGAATTTCTTAATTTGATTTGTCAATCCACACCTTTATTGACACAATATACAACTTCTACCCTGCAATAGTATGACTCATCACTAGTACAAGTCATTAGTGTCTATTATTTATTAGTTTATTAATATTTATTGCAAAAATTTAGTGATACTCTTTAAGAATAATATACAAGTGATGCTCTTATATCTATGAATAATATTGTAACCGTTTATAAGTGTCATTCTTTTCAATATATAACTTTCAAATTGATATATAAGAGGGAAAAAAAATATAATAAAAACGCGCACGCATAATTCCAATGAGGAGGTGGTCTCACATATGAACCTGCTTCATGTGAGACACCTCTCAAATCAGACTTGACTAGAAAATTATGGTTGTGCTAAGATTAATAATTTTCTTTGTTTAGTTGTTTCCAGTTTGATTTTATGATAGTAGTTTTTGTGTAAGATTTGGTAATTGTCTCTTGTTGGTTTTCGGTAAGGCAAAAACTTGTGTCCAATGTGTCTAACGATTTAATGGCGGCATACATATCAGGTTTACTTGTTGAATTAATATAGCATTTACCTGTTGAAATATAATGGTTAAGTTAAAACAACAATTATTGAAAGAAACACGTGTGTCTAGTTTAAGAGTTGAAATTTCGCGTGTCGAATCGTCAAACAGTTGGACAAAAGATTCCTTTCTAAATAATTTTTGAAATGTTTATAAATAATCCATAGAGTACAGTTTTCATTAGAGGTCAAAGATGTAGGGCCTGTTTTTTTTGTTTCGTTTTGAAAACGGTTTTGGTTTCAACTGTAAATTTAATATATTTTAATCATATTCCATCATTTCCAATATAACTTTTTACTGTTCAGCATCTACTTTTTACATTTTCAATACACTTTTTACATTATAAAATTATTTTCCAAAACTTGTTTTCAAAACCGTTTTCAAAACGTTCAAAAAGAACAGGCCCGTAAAGAAAATATTCAATTTTCTAGATATATGGGTGTGTGAGAAGAAGCTTTCCGGGGCTAGTGTAAGTGAAGGAAAAATATCTTTCGATTTTGTTTGTGTTGTTTTTTTTTTTTTTTGTGTATTCTCTATGAAGGAATATTTTTTCTACGCATCAAAAGTAGTTTTGATTTGGTTTAGGAAACAAAAGTCTTCTGGCCAGGTGTCTATATTTCTGGCCATATGCCTTTTAGAGTACATTAAATATTACAACAAAAAGAAAAAGTATTCCATGCATTTGCTTGCTGCATTCATAATTTTATTATATCAAATCAGTAGGGTAAAATTATCATTAAACATGACTCTCTATTTGTTCACACTTTTACAAGTAATTTGCACTCATGCAATTGCTGTTATACAGCGGTGTAACTCAATTTTGTGCTGCGGACGCATTCATATTACTTTTATTCATGTTTACAAACGCTTTTTTTTAAGTATAGAATACTTTTTTTTTTCCTTGACTGATTGTAGTGGTTGTTTTTGAACATATAATTAAAAATTTTCACACTTTTGTTATTTATCAGATAAGGGAATCTGAATATTCAATTTTTTTATATGATATGTAGTTTATTTATGAACTGCTCAGCTTACTTATTAGTGGCTCAATAAGCCTCATGAATCAGCACATTCGATTGTTTTGTTTTTCTGTTCTCCTATGGCGCCATAATTTGGACTAACCAGAAAGAAAAGGAAAAAAAAAATCATTTGACTTGGACTTTCTGCGTCGACCCGATCAGAGCAACACAGAGTGGTTGAAAACTTGAAATGCAATGAGAAATTGTGGCAATGAAACCAAAAGCATAACTTTGTTACACCACCAACTGAAATGAGGGGACTAACAAATCTGCTTCCTCTGTTTCTGTTGTTTGCTTTCTTTTGCTCAGAAGAAGATAGCGTAGTTGCCATAGATACCATTACAGTCACTGATCCCATTCAAGACCCACAAAGTATAGTTTCCTCTGCCCAAACTTACAGATTAGGCTTCTTCAGTCCTGGAAACACCCGTAATCGCTATGTCGGAATCATAATGAACATCCCTGAATTCACTGTTATTTGGGTGGCCAACAGAGACAGACCCTTGAAGAATTCTGCGGGAATCGTAGCGATTTCAGAAGATGGAAACATTGTAGTTTTGAATGGGCACAAGGAAATACTATGGTCGTCAAATGTTTCAAAACCTGCTGCAAATGCAAATTGTAGTGCTCAGGTTCTGTATACAGGGAACTTAGTGTTGAGGGATGATTCAAATGGAGGAAGATCAATCTGGGAAAGTTTTCAGAATCCCACTGACCATTTTGTCATGAAGATGAGGCTAGGTGCATCTGTGAGAAACAAGAACCAGCTGACCTCGTGGAGAAGTCCCTCTGATCCATCCATTGGAAGCTTTTCTCTTGGTTTTGACCCTCCAGGAGTTCCAGAAACCTTTATCTGGAATAACAGCAAGCCTTATTGGCGCAGCGGTCCGTGGAATGGTAATGTGTTTATTGGAATTCCTGGAATGACTTCTGTGTACCGGAAAGGAGTTTTTTTCTTGGCTGATGACACAGGATCTGCATACTTGATCAATGAAGGTTTGAATGATTCTGGGGTGTTGTATTACGTTTTGACTTCCTCGGGAACTTTACTAGAGAAGCTTTATACTTATGATGGAAATGGAAAAAATCCAAGGGTAACATGGTCAAGTCTACAAAGTGAATGTGATGTTTATGGAAAATGTGGCCCTTTTGGACTATGTAATCCTGGGACTTCTCCAATCTGTTCATGTCTACAAGGCTTTGAGCCGAGAAATGAGACTGAATGGAGGAGAGGAAACTGGAATGGCGGCTGCATAAGAAAGGGGATGCTTCAATGCGAGAGAAACAGTTCGAGTTCATATATTCTGGATGGCAAACAAGATTTATTTCTGAAACTTAGCAACATTAAAGTTCCAGATTTGTATTATGTGGTTGATTTCCAGGTAGCAAGAAGAGAACCAGAATGTGGCAATGCGTGCTTGAATAGTTGCACTTGCAAAGCCTATGTGTTTAATAGGGGCATTGGCTGTATGCATTGGAATAGCTGCTTGCTAGATATACAACAATTCCCTTCCGATGGATCGGATCTATACTTTCGTGTCGCTTATTCGGAGCTTGGTAATACTTTCTTCTGCACTTCACTTCTTGAGTATCTTTTTGATCAATTGCTGCATATTTCCACCAAATGGATATCAGAAGATTACAAATTGATATAACTAATATTTTTGTAATATTAGATGAATAAGAATGATGTATAAGGTCAATATTAAGAGACAGGTAACCTTTATATGAGAGGCTACAGACCTAAAAACATACAGGAACATAAGAATGATGTAATTGTTGCATATTTCCAACTAAATTTGCTGTACTGTTTTTGAAATCGGCCCCTGATTAATATGCAGTGCACAGAAGGAGTAAAAATGCAGTCATCGCAAGCGTAATAGTAGTGGTATCTTTCTTCATTACTGGTTTTGCATACTTCTCTTGGAAGTTCTTCACTAAGAGTCAAGGTAACAGACCATTATTTACAATTTTCAGTCACATGTGCTCTGAATTTAATTAGAGGCTGACGAAATGAACTCAATCTGTTTTACATTTTGAAGCAGGGGAATTGAGCAAGATGAAATACATCATGCTGAGCGACCAAGAACAACTTCATCTTTACAGTTATGATGCAATGGCCAATGCTACAGATAATTTCGATTCTCGCAATGTACTTGGGAAAGGTGGTTTTGGTCCAGTGTATAAGGTCTGTGATTTTTGTAAACAAGCTTGATATGTTTTGGATTAGTAAAAACTTGACGATCAAGCATGGTAAAATGCATTATTTGCAGGGGAAACTGAGAAATGGTGGGGAAATTGCAGTGAAAACTCTTTCAAACTCGTCTAGTCAAGGGAGTGATGAGTTCATGAATGAAGTTTTGGTCATTTCTAAACTTCAACACAGAAATCTTGTTAGACTCCTCGGCTGCTGCGTGGAAAGAGAAGAAAAAATGTTAGTCTATGAATACATGCCTAACAAAAGCTTGGATGCTTATCTATTTGGTTAGTAGATGACATTCCCTTTGTCTCATATAAAAAGTCATGTTTCGAGTTGTATATTGTGACTCCTTTGTTCTTGTTGTGGCTGGATTTAGACTCTTCGGAAGAAGATTTTCTTGACTGGAAAAGGCGTAAAGTCATCATCGATGGTATCAGCAGAGGCCTCATATATCTTCACAGAGATTCAAGACTTAAGATCATCCATAGAGATTTGAAAGCCAGTAACATCCTCTTAGATGCTGAGTTCAATCCAAAAATATCTGATTTCGGGTTAGCTAGAATCTTTGGAGGAAATCAAGAACAAGCTGATACAAACAGGGTCGTAGGGACATTGTAAGTAATTCCTCATATATAAATTCTTCATTTATCTGACATGATTTCACCATCTGAGGACTAATGGATCGATTGATGCAGTGGATACATGGCGCCCGAGTATACAATGCGAGGAAAAATTTCGGAGAAGTCAGATGTTTACAGCTTCGGAGTGTTAATGTTAGAGATTTTAAGCGGAAAGAGAAATGCAAGATTTTATAATGCAGAAGATGATCTAGGCCTAATTGGACATGTAAGCTTTTTATGCATAATTTTTCATTGTTCAAACCATATGTTTGGAATCTAAACATATATATATTCAGGCTTGGAAGCTCTGGCATGAAAATGAGACACAAAAATTCATGGATTCATCCATAATTGATGAAGATGAAGATGAAGGCAATGAAAAGGAGATCTCAAGATACATCCATGTCGGGCTACTGTGCGTGCAAGAGGATGCAAAAGATAGGCCAAAAATGTCTGAAGTTCTTTCAAAGCTTAACAGTGAAGTTTCTGTGTTGCCTCCTCCAAATTTACCAGCGTATGCAGCAAAGATGTTACTATGTTCTTTAGAAAGAGGAAGTCGTCAACAAAGGGCACAATCCTCTAATGATGTCACTGTAACAACTCTTGTCGGGCGATAAACAAATTGCAACACTATATACTCCCTCTGTCCCATTGTAAGTATTAGAAACACATCTCTTTCAATAAGACAGAGGAAGTAAATTCAATGAAACTCAACTTTGACCCAAAAGTTTTCAGTAGTTCTGGAGTCCAACTAGTTAAGTCCTCCACATACCAACATTGCCAATTCGGAGGTTTTGCAAGGTATTGGCTTCCGGAGACGGTTGGTAAACCTTCATAATGGTGACACATTATTCGCCAGTTCTTCCTCAGAGAAGGGCACTGCTGGTGTTTACAAAAAGAATCGTCTTTATTCCTTCTTAACACAATTCTATAACAACAGATCTGCAAATTTGCATACAAATACAGACACAGTACTTTCCATGTATGGGCTTATATATATCATTTACAATGTTTGGAAAAGAATATATAGCTATATTCTGGGGACCGTTACGTATTAGAATCAGAAAACCTTAGTACTATCGACCTTCAACAACTGTTATATTGAAGCTGTTCAAAGAATAAGCACCTTGTGAGGAGCCTGTTCTGTCTGAAATCTTTCTGTGTAAGCTGGAAAGTTGGGAGCAGGAAGAACTGCAATTTCACATGAAAGCTTTAGAAATATTAAAACAGACTTAAATGGAATTGTCTATTTCTCTTTCTCTAGTCACCAAGGACGAGAGCTCTCTGTGTGTTTTTCATAAAGGATTTCCGCCTTGATTTTCTCTCTTATGAATGGAAATGCAAAGTTGGATCCACCTGCAGTGCATCCAATGATCATGTCTGGAGTTTCGCCCATGGCTATGGCTTCCATCTGCTTGATACACTCCTCGCCAAACATGATTGAGAACGCTTCCTAAACAATACTTGGTGTCAGCATTTTTGCAGCAATCTCCACAGCCTCAAAAATAGCAATTCCAAGACTTCCAGGGCTTGATGGAGAATTTTCCGACCAGCTTCAGTGATATCAGAAGGTGAAGGATGAACGTTGGCATCCCACGTTTGCGTTTGCATCATCATCCTCTACGATATGGCTTCTGATCATATGATGCTCGAACTTGTCATACCTATCCATAAAGGATTCTTCAGAAACCAAAAAAAAAAAAAACAAGTCTAGAGAAAACGAATTCCTGGAAATCATTTTCTTCATAAACCAAAAAAAAAAAAAAACTAGTGTGAAGAAACCGACTTACTGGCCATCGTTTTCTTCAGAAACCACAAAAAAAAAAAAAAAAAACAAGCCTAAGGAAAACGACTTCCCAGAAATCCATTTCTTCAGAAACCGGAAAGCAAAGAAGTCTGAACAAAAGACTTCCAAGAAATCATTTTCTTTAGAAACCGAAAAAAAACACAAGTCTGAAGAAAAAGATTTTCTGAAAATTATTTTCTTCAGAAACCGAAAAAAAGAAAACAAGTATAAGAAAACGACTTCCCAGAAATCGCTTTCTTCATAAACAAAAAAAAAACAAGTTTTAAGAAAACGATTTTCAGAAAATCGTTTTCTTCAAAAACCGAAAAAAAACAAGTCTGAAGAAAACGACTTGCTGTAAATCGTTTGGTTCAGGAACCAAAAAAAAAAAAACAAGTCTGAAGAAAACTACCGGAAATCGTTTTCTTAGAAACAGAAAAAAAATAAAAATAAAAAAAAAAAAGTCCAAAGAAAACGACTTTCCTGAAATCGTTTTCTTCATAAACTAAAAAAACCGTTAGAGATGATATTGCAGACTAAGACCAAATCCCTGAATAAGAAGGGTTCAAAACTTTGTTCTTCAATAGAGGAAAAAAGTTTTTCAATTACCAATAAACCTTTTAAGTTGCCAAATCAAAATTTATTTGTTACTTATGATTAATGTATAGTTTCAAAATCGTAACTACGTGTCCAGCCTCGAGGCCTCAGTCGGAGTACTATTGGGGAATTGCCCCAACTTTTATATTTCAAATATTGCTGTAAAATTTTCAGCCCCATTGATACCATGCACTTATTTTCGTCTCAAAAAAGAAACTGGCCATATGATTGATATATCCCGTCATTTATATTTCGCAGAAATTAAAGGCCAAGTGCCTCAAAATGAGGAGACTTACCAAATTTGCTGCCTCTGTTTCTGCTGTTTGCTTTCTTCCGCACGGAAGAAGTTAGCGTAGGAGTCATAGTTACAATTAAAATCGCTGATCCCACATAATAAATAAAGGGTTAGTGAACAGTAACAAGGGATACTTATTGTTAACCGAACATCAATATATCAATAGTTACAACTTACAAGTGATATATAAGATCGATAATCAATACAAAGGAGACTATATTGGATTCCCGATACACTCATAATCGTGATACATTAGCAACTACACACAAAATATATCAAATGTTGTACGTAATATGCGACACATTATAAACTAAACTTGATAAGTGTATTTTTGTTAATGTAAACGCCGTATTGAAGAGGCTAAACTCAATACTTGCGCAAACGAACCGTTGGATTGTCGGATATAAGTTTTTGCGTAAAATATCTTGTAGTTTTGAATCGTTCGATCTTTTTGTTATTTACCTCTGCATTGACAAAATTCACATCAGGGACGCTCAATATTCAAATTTTCATACGATATATAGCCGCACAAGGGGTCAGCACATTCGTATGTTTTCCTGTTGTTCTCCTACAGTTTGGACTAACCCAAAAAAGAAATAATAATTGACTTGGACTTTCTGCGTCGACCAGATCAGAGCAATACAGAGTGGTTAAAATGCAGTGAGAAATTGCGAAAACGCATAATTTTCTTTACACCAGCAACTGAAATGATTGGACTAACAAATTTGCTGCCTCTGTTTCTGTTGTTTGCTTTCTTTTGCACAGAAGAAGATTGCGTAGTTGCCATAGATACCATTACAATCGCTCATCCCATTCAAGATCCACAAACTATAGTTTCCTCACAGAACAAGAATGTGCTGATGTTTGCTTGAATAATTGCATTTGCAAAGCCTATGCATTTAATAGTGGCATTGGCTGTATGCATTGGAATAGCAGCTTACTAGATATGCAACAATTCGCGTTCGATGGGTCGGATCTATACTTTCGTGTCGATTATTCTGAGCTTGGTAATACATTCTTCTGCACTTCACTTCTTGAATCTTTTTTGATCACTTGTTGCATATTTCTACCAAAGGATATCAGAAGTTTACAAATTGATAAAACTAATGTTATTGTAGTATTAGATGAATGAGAATGATGTATAAGATACAATATTAAGAGACAGGTAACCTTTATATGAAAGGCTACAGACCTAAAAACATACTCAGGATAGCTTGTACTAAACAAGGTAATTGTAATTGTTGCATATTTCCAACTAAATTTGCTCTACTGTTTATGAAATCGGCCCCTGATTAATATGCAGTGCACAGAAGGAGTAAAAATGCAGTCATCGCAAGCGTAATAGTAGTGGTATCTTTCTTCATTACTGGTTTTGCTTACTTCTCTTGGAAGTTCTTCACTAAGAATCAAGGTAACACACCATTATCATTATACAATTTTCAGTCACATGTGCTCTGAAATTAATTAGGGACGATGAAATAAACTCGATCTGTTTTACAATTTGAAGCAGGGAAAATGAGCAAGATGAAATACATCATGCTGAGTGACAAAGAACAACTTCATCTTTACAGTTATGATGCAATGGCCAATGCTACAGATAATTTCGATTCTCGCAATATACTTGGGAAAGGTGGTTTTGGTCCAGTGTATAAGGTCTGTGATGTTTGTAAACAAGCTTGATATGTTTTGGATTAGTAAAAACTTGACGATCAAGCATGGTAAAATGCATTATATTTGCAGGGGAAACTGAGAAATGGTGGGGAAATTGCAGTGAAAACTCTTTCAAATTCGTCTAGTCAAGGGAGTGATTAGTTCATGAATGAAGTTTTGGTAATTTCTAAGCTTCAACACAGAAATCTTGTTAGACTCCTCGGCTGCTGCGTTGAAAGAGAAGAAAAAATGCTAGTCTACGAATACATGCTTAACAAAAGCTTGGATGCATATCTATTTGGTTAGTAGATGATACTCTCCCTCTCCGTCTTTCTCACATAAAGAGTAATGTTTCGAGTTGTATCTTGTAACTCCTTTTGTTCTTGTTGTGGCTGGATTTAGACTCTTCGGAAGAAGATTTTCTTGACTGGAAAAGGCGTAAAGTAATCATCGATGGTATTAGCAGAGGCCTCATTTATCTTCACAGAGATTCAAGACTGAAGATCATCCATAGAGATTTGAAAGCAAGTAAAGGCCTCATTTATTTTCACAGAGATTCAAGACTGAAGATCATCCATAGAGATTTGAAAGCAAGTAACATCCTCTTAGATGCTGACTTCAATCCGAAAATATCTGATTTCGGGTTAGCTAGAATTTTTGGAGGAAATCAAGAACAAGCTGATACAGACAGGGTCGTTGGGACATTGTAAGTAATTCTTCATGTATAAATTCTTCACTTAGATGACATGATTTCACCAGCTGAGGACTAATGGATCGATAGATGCAGCGGATACATGGCGCCCGAGTATACAATGCGAGGAAAAATTTCGGAGAAGTCAGATGTTTACAGCTTCGGAGTGTTAATGTTAGAGATTTTAAGCGGAAATAGAAATGCAAGCTTTTATAATGCAGAAGATGATCTGGGCGTAATTGGACATGTAAGATTTTTATGCATAATTTGTCATTGTTAAAACCATTTGTTTGGAATCTGAACATATATATATATATATATATATATTCAGGCCTGGAAGCTTTGGCATGAAAATGAGGCAGAAAAATTCATGGATTCATCCATAATTGATGAAGATGAAGATGAAGGCAATGAAAATGAGATCTCAATATACATCCATGTCGGGCTACTGTGCGTGCAAGAGGATGCAAAAGATAGGCCAAAAATGTCTGAAGTTCTTTCAATGCTTAACAGTGAAGTTTCTGTGTTGCCTCGTCCGAATTTACCCGCTTATGCAGCAAGAATGCTACTAAGTTCTTTAGAAAGAGGAAGTCCTCAACAAAGGGCACAATCCTCCAATGATGTCACTATAACAACTCTTGTAGGGCGATAAACAAATTGCAATACTATATACTGCCTCCGTCCCATTAGAAGTATTACAAACACGACTTTTTCAATAAGACAAAGGGAGTATATTCATTGAAACTCAACCTTCCGGAGACTGTTGGCAACCTTCATAATGATGACAATGGTGACACATTATTCGCCATTTCTTCCTCGGAGAAGGGCATTGCTGGTGTAACAAAAAGAATCATCTTTATTCCTTCTTAACACAATTCTATAACAAGAGATTGCAAATTTGCATACAAAGATAGACACAGTACTTTCCGTGTATGTACTATATGTGTATATATATATTTACAGCGTTTGAAAAAGATTATATAGCAATATTCTGGGGACCGTTGCGTATTAGAATCAGAAAACCTTAATACTATCGACCTTCAACAACTGTTATATTGAAGCTGTTCAAAGAATAAGCACCTTGTGAGGAGCCTGTTCTGTCTGAAAAACCTAATCTTTCGGTATAAGCTGGAAAGTTGGGAGCAGGAAGAACTGCAATTTCACTGTTGATCATTGAAAGAACAGCGGACACATCTGGTCTGTCGTTTGCATATTCTTGCACACACAACAATCCCACTTGGACATATCTCAAGATCTCCATTTCATTGCCCGGATCGGATAGTAATGCTCTGTCTATAAGTTTTGCTGTTTGATCTTCATTCCACAGTTTCCAGGCCTGAGGAAGCAGACAATCAAGAATTGAACACACTTACTACTGTGTGAATTTATGTTTAAATCACTCTATTAGTCTCTAACTCGGGCCATTGTCTTGCTTTACTCCCTCAACTTGAGAAAAGCTTTAATTTCGCCCCCCAACTACAAAAAATAGTTCCAAAATGGTCCAAAACTCAAATTTCGACAAAGTCTGAGATATTCCCAACTAGCTCGTGAGATGCTTTAGGCCAAGTTAAGAGGATGACCAAAGTGATTTAACTTGTTCTGTTTCCATTTGTTGTCCCTACTAACGTGTATGAATCTCACGTGCTAATTGAGAATAGCTTAGATCAAAATTCGAGTTTGAGAAAGCTGCAAAACTATTTTTGATGTTAAGGGATGAAAAAGGGATAAAAAAAAATAGAACAAAACCCAAGTTAAGAGGCGAATGAAGTGATTTAACCACGCATTTAAGATTACTAGAACTAACTTACATATCTGAGCAGGTTCAGATTGGTTTCTTCAAGATAAAGGCTGGTGTTTCTCCTTCCGCTTATAATTTCTAATAACAGCACTCCAAGGCTGTACACATCCGACTTCTCTGAAAATATTCCTTCCATTGCATATTCTGGGGCCATATAACCGCTGCATTAATGCATCATGCATTCTGTTATTGAAGATCATGGGAGAGAAGAAAACAGATTCAAGTTTTTCATGGAGATTTTGAATATGTGCTTACTATGTCCCAACAACCCTGTTGGTATTGGCTTGATCTTCATTGACTCCAAAAATTCTTGCCATCCCAAAATCAGAAATTTTCGGCTTCAGCTCTACATCTAAGAGGATGTTGCTTGCTTTCAGATCCCTATGAATGATTCTCAATCTTGAATCCCTGTGAAGATAAAGAAGGCCTCTGCAAATCCCCTCAATGATCACAACACGTTTTCTCCAATCAAGTACATTTGTCCTACTAGAATCTGCAAAGGGTAACAATGAAATCAGTAATTTCAACCTGTAAAAAGAACCAAATGCAAAGAGATCGAACTTCATGATCAGCTAACCAAATAGATAGGTATCCAGGCTTTTGTTTGGCATGTATTCGTAAACTAGCATTTTCTCATCTCTTTCGATGCAGCACCCGAGAAGTCTAACAAGATTCCGGTGTTGTAGTTTGGAAATGACCATAACTTCATTCATAAACTCTTCAATGCCTTGGCCAGAAGATTTGGAAAGTCTCTTTACTGCAATTTTCTGGTCATCAGCCTGCTTTCCCTGCAGATTTGCATAATTGTCAAGTTCCAAACTGGCAAAAATTGCAAATATTTCTATTCCAACTAAAAAGTAAAAACCATCCAAGATTTGAAATTACCATATAGACGGGACCAAAACCACCTGTGCCAAGCTTATTTTCTGCCCCAAAATCATTAGTTGCAGAAGCCAATGCTTCATAACTAAACAGAGGTAGCTCTTCAAACTTGGCTCTGTCCAAAGAGCTGCTGACAAAGTGATCCACACTTTGTCCAACTTCAACAAATGGAATCTTATCTCCTTTCTCTTTCCCTGTTACAAGACAAGCATATGATGTGATGATCAGGAATTATGAATTTGAAAGACTAATGATCAGAAATAGAGCTAATGACAAAAAATGGAAAACGATACACACAGTGAAAAACACTAAGGGAATTCTCTGTGGCAACAGTTGCAAAATTTACCTTTGTGCTTTGCCAACTTCTTCCAGCAAATGAACACAGAGAAGACAATGAGTAAAAATGCAACAGCACTCACGGTGGCTGCAATCACTGCTCTCTTATCCTTCTTCTTTCCTACATGTGAAAGGTTGAAAGGTGTTAACGAACGAGGTTTCTCAAAGACTAACAACATTATCATCATGTAGTACATCTGAATTGAATTGTGTTACCTTTCTGATTAAGTTCAGAATAAGGCAAACGCAAGTATAAATCTGCGCCATCGTAGGTGAGTTGCTGCACATCTATCAGGCTACCATTCCAGATCATACAGCCAATTCCAGTGTAAGTTGCAAAAGCTGCGCACGAACAATCTTTCAAGCAATAATCACCACACAATCCTTCTGAAACAGCTACAGGACGAGCAAAATCTGGCACTTTCATGTTTGACAGCTTCCTGAATCCATCTGGTTTGGCCTCTCGATCAGCAGAAGGCTGATTTCTCTCACATTGCAGCATTTCTTTCCTTACACAACCACTATCCCAATTTCTCCCCTTCCATTCCTCCTCATTTTCTGGAACAAAACCAGGCAAACAGGTACAAATAGGATATCCCAGAGGATTACAGCTTCCAAAAGGGCCACATTTTCCATAGAAATCACACTGACTCATCTGACTTGACCATGTAACATTCCAATCTCCATTTGTAGAGACCTTTGACTGCAAAGCTCCTGATGCATTCAATTCGTAGTAAAACAAAGAGGGATTGTTAACAGAGTTGAAAATGAAATATTTAGATCCCGAATTGTCTTCCACCAGATCTAACCTATTCTGATAAGTAGCAGCCATGCCTGGAATCCCAATGAACGCATTACCATTCCACGGACCGCTCCTCCAAAGAGGCTTATCATCGTCCCAAACAAAGAACTGCAGAATCAGAAAAAGGTTTAAACCTGCGGTGAAACTTCCAAATGATGGATCAGAAGGGCTTTTCCATGAAGTCAGCTGCAGCGTCACGTTTACTCCAGAACCAAGTTTCATCTTTGGAACCAAAGAATCTCCAGGAAGTTGAAAACTTTCCCATATAGTTCCCCCTCCGTTTGAGCTGTCTCTCAAGACCAAATCCCCAGAATCCAAGAGTTGAGCGGTGGAATTCGCCACTGCAGTCGAAACATTAGATGACCAGAAAATCTCCTTCTGCCCATTCAAGATGACAAGATTACCATCTTCAGAGATTGACAAAACCCCAGTTGAATCCTTCAAGGGCCTATTCCTATTCGCCACCCATACAGGAGTAGGTGTTCCAGGAATATTGAACATGATTCCCACATAACGGTCAGTAGTATTTTCAGGGCTAAAGAAGCCTAATCTGAAGCTTTGGCCGGAGGAAACAACCGTGTCGGAATCGGAATCTCGAACTGGGCTATTGATTGTAATGGTGTCCGCCGCCAAACAAACTCCTAACCAGCAAGCAAAAAGAAGAAGAAGAAGAACTAGGACTTCTGGGAACATACTGCTATGCCCAAGAAAAATTAGGCCAGAGGAAACAAACTATACTTCTAATGGCCAAGGAATCGGACAATCAATCAATATTAAACATTTTAACTTAAGACCCTTGTCATGAATCATGGGATTAATTGTAGAAACCCCACAAAACTTTATTTATTTCATCACCTCGTGCCTGTAGCTGCATAAAAATCAAATCTTGATGAGTTTGAGTTCACCTTTAAATTTTTCGCTGGCGGCTGGAGAGCCACACTTGTTTGAAAAGTTAAATTATAATATTTTGATTATATCATTGAGTCAAGAAGAAAGATTTTTAGGTTGCTTTTGCAAGAATATGGAGCGAAGCCGACCACGTTTGGAGTTGTTTTCTATTAACTAATATATTACGCACACAGACACATCATCGTCTTTCGTTTCACTTGTGTCGCACTTTTGTCGTCTCTTGACTATGATATATTCTCAGATTGTGTGCAACTACTCCCTCTCTCTCTCTACTTGTAAAACAATGGATGGTTCGGCTACTTTGATGTTTGTCCCACAAGAATATTAGGCTTAATTACATTATTTCTTGTGATATTAAAGACACGCTTTCTAATGTTTTCGAAAACATATTTTTAAAATCGAATTTTTTTATATAAAATGTGTACTAAAAATTAAATAGATGTAGACCTCTAATTTAGGTTTGTCTCTCTTCATTTTCCTTTGAAAAGGTGTTTTTGATCTTTTAAAGTAGTAAGTCGACAACGTGTATGTACCGGAGGAGACTGAGTAACGAGCGGAGGCTTGAATGCTTTCATGGTTAGAAGAGAAGGCTAGCACACATCATTTTCTCTAAGAATAAGTTAGTTTCACGACGTGTCCAGTTCGGAGTGACCCTTACACAATCGCGTTAAAGTGAACTGGGAAACCTTTGTCTATAGTCTCATAAACTAGTGAGGCCGCATTCCCTCTTCAATTGTGAAATTTCTCTAGGCTCTTCTTTTTGAAGAATTCCTCCCCGCTCTTCTTTCCTCCAGCCCATGGAGGATTAAGGCCTCATCGTCCTATAGACAACTACAACATACTATTCTCTTTGTTCTAGGCCACTTCTTGATCCTTTACTTCCTAACCTTAGCCATAGATGTCATTTTATAGATAATCGAACCTCCAACAGACATAATCCATGTATGAATACTTTCTTTCTCTCCTCTCCTTCCTCCTTTATTAGCATTCACGTATTAAATTTGACTTTTTAAAACACAAAATATCGCATAAATATTACCAGAACGGTTTAAGTTTCTTTCCATCCTTGTGTAGTTCCGCTCAAGCAGGTAAGTCCTCAGTCCTCAGTCCCCAGTCCCCACCACCAGCACTAACAACAGCAACAGCAACAGCCCACCCAACCAACCATCCCAGCAAATAGCGTATGTAAACCCATCAAATAAAAGGTGGGATTCCCAGTTCCGACAAAGATACAAAAGTACTAAATTAAACAAAAGAAAAAGTTGCGAAAACATTAATTATTGGAATTGTTGACAGAGACCGCACCACCAACGCCACGATGCTACAGCTTCGTATCCGTTCTCATTCCAGACGAGATCACACAGGAACGACAAATTGCTCAGTAAAAGAACGTAAAAGAGTTAGCCAGCATCACGCGGGTCAAATCTCATCCAGTCAAACCCATATATATAATAGTATATGATTTATTTCCACTCGTACATTTTAGTCATTTCATAGAATTCAGGGTCGGTGTTATTAGCGACATAAATACCATCTTCTCTAAACAGCCAAAAACACGTACAGGTTTGGCAATGATCGGAAGCTAACCCGTCGTTATAAACAGAGAAGGTCTGCTGCTTCGAACCCCACCAGAAGTGCCCGAAAAATTCAGTTACGCCGGGAAGCACCGTTCTGAAATGCCACATATACTCTTCCTTCGCCCGGAGATCGCGATAACCCAAATCGTCGTTCCCGGAAAATACATGAATTCTCATCAGATCGGCGCCGTCCGGCAGACGATCGGCGATATGAACATCGTACTTATCTCCCCAAGCCCGAACGCCGTCTCCGGCATCTGCAGGGTAAAAACACACAGTAAATATTAAGGTCAAAAGGATCATCATTACTGCTTTCAAATCCATTTTTTGCTGGTTTGGACTTTGGAATTTTTAATGAAGTATTTAAAGTATAAGTTTTTTGAATTTTACAATAAAAAAGTATGAATCTAGACTGAAAGTTGAATCGATGCCTAAATTGACGCAAGGTAACGGGTAACGTAATATCAGTTACATTTATTAGGTGAGACTTCACCGCTTCGCTAAAGGAATCATTCCGTCGATAGTTTTGGTATATACAATGACGTATGCAATTGTATTAATCGAAGTTAAATCCAATAAATGAATATTTCTTGATGGAAATGAAGGGTAGTTTTCCCCTTATTTATAATGTTAAATTCATAATAAATGTTCTTCTCTAATCACCAGTTGTAGAGCTTAGTCATTCCATTGAACCCATGATTAGTGTTATTAGCGACATAGATAGCATCTGCCCTGAGCCTCTGACCGACCAAAAACACGTAAATGTTTTGCAGTAATCGAAAGCGAAGCCGTCGTTCAAAACAGAGATGTCATCTCGTTGGGACCCCACCAGAATTCGCCAAAATATTCAATAACGTCCGGCAGCGCCATTCGGAAATGCCACGTGTATTCTTCCTTCGCCCCGGGGATCGTGATAACTCAGCGCTGTCTGGCAGGTGATGGGCGATATTTTGTAACTCCGTTGTCTTAATATTTTCAAATGTGAAGGTTAATTACTATAAGAGTTACATATTTTATTTAATTAAATTATATATAAATGAGACGTTATGCAATTTTTAAAATATGGAGTTACGATATAAAATATTATTATATAATTAATATAAAGGTATGTTGACGGTAAGGGAGGTGTATGTGTATATATATCCTTTTATCAAATTTTATGTAAATTGTTCAAATACATTTTCCATTAGTTCTTTACATTATTTTCTATAGTTTTCCTATAGTTTTTTCATCTATTGAGAAAAGAAAGCACTTCTCTTATATATTTATGTGGGGCAAAGTGGACGACGATGAAGTTCGTAATAGAGTTCTCACTATCACCAAAACTGCTCTGTGAATCTTTGTATCTTCAGGAAAGACCTCCATCTATTAAACTCCGTGCGAGGATGGCTAATTTCTTTTTAGGACAGCGTCTTTAACGTGCCTCAATCCATTTCTTTGTTAAGAATGGAAAGGGGGGCGGGGAGCATCTTTGTATGTTTTTTATTTTTCCAACTAAATCTTCCATCCTTGATACAACTTAACTTTGTGAGGATTCTAGACTACTTTGACAATTCCCAATTGTTCTAAAATACTCATCTTAGGCAAGTGATAAAAAAGAAAAAAAAAGTTGGTGAAGTTGTCAATTATTCTGCTGCATCAAAATCGATACTTTGCAAAAAGCTTGAATCACCTAAAAGAAAACAAAAGATCTGAGCCTACATTGGCGTTGCTACCAATTACTCCCTCTCTTCCATTAGAAGAGTCTACTTGCACACATGACAGCAAGTCTGTAACCAAATGCCACTAGTGACATACAATAATCGTTTCACTAAAACAAAAAAAGAGAGAAATTACACTTGCACTTGGGCATTAGGATACATCATCTGTTGTAGGACGTTCGACCTTTCTCAAAACGCCATTTCCCCTTTGAAGTTAAACTGTTCAACAATCCTAAGTTTCTTTCCAAATAAACATCGAATTTTACGACAGAACGGCCGGTAGGCATCTCCGGCTGAGCATAATAATCAGCCACAATAACCAAAGCACAGGGCACAACCCTGCCCAACATCTGTTTACTTTGCAACCCATATCATATCAATCAGATGGAAAAAAAAAGGGAACAAGTACAAGAAACTCAAACAGAGGTGAAAGAAACTCAGACTTTGTTCAACATATAAACTTGCAGAGAGATCTATCTTGTAAAGCTATCAAGGCTTCTTCTACTTCGAGCTCAGTCTCACCTATCCTTTTCATGTCGGCATACGAGTCATGTGCCGAAAAACCAACACACATTTCTTCATTTCTGTTAAGGAGGCTAAAATTTATCTCATGCATAATACAATTTCAGTTTCAACCACCAACAAATGAAATAAACGCCAATACTTACAGCAAAGAAAGCCTTACTAAATTTAAAAAGGGAATCAAAGAGACGACATTGAATTCCATCGCAAGCAAATGCAAGCCATTATGATTCAGAAGCAGAAAGCCGCCGAGGGCCATGCATCATAATTCAATACAAGAGGGACAAATAAGATATTACATGGACATTTTACATTTTACACCATAAATATTATTCCGGTTACCTCCTCCTTTGGTGGCACAAGCCAGCGAACAGTTGCTGAAGCTGTGCATCATCGAACACATTGTCCAGTCCCCTTGCCACGCAGTCAGAGAGAAATACCTGGAGGAGGGGGGGAAAAAAAAAGAAGACATGGAGCAGATACAGAAACTACAATAAGTAACAATCTAAACTGGCATTGTCATCAGGCAATAAAAGCAAAGAAATCAGCAAACAGATCCACGAACAAAAGCCTATTCACTACTTTTCTGCAATAATTCTATTGATAACTACATCTCCAAAATCAACTCCTTCATTCTCTCTTCTGCAGCAAAATGTTTCAGAATTTGTAAGGATGAACACTCGACCCCAGATCACTCTCTATTTCTTGATTTTGAATATAAATAAAACTAATTAGTTTCTTCCACACTGAATTAAGCCATTATCTTCAATCATATTGAAATATCATCGGAAAATTTCCAACTACTTCTAAATGAAGTAATCTACCTCCACATTGTCAAAGATATTGCTAACGTTGTGTAGTCGCAGATAACAACCAAAAAAAAAAAACCACAGGAAGAACAAGTGTACCTGTAACATTCCTCTTGTAAGCACATTAACATTGGGTTGCTTCTTCAGGTCCTTCTAGCATCAGAAGAGGCAAAGAGCCAAAACTAGTTGAAGGTGAGTAGTTAAGCTGGTAGCTGACAACCATTGAGCCAAATATATTGATCCTTCCTGCACTGCTATATGCAGCTTCTGCATCAGCACCCCGCTTAAAAATTACTCTGGCACGATGAGAATCTAAAGCAAGTTCAGTCTCAGATTCCTTTAGTGGCCCAAACCTCCTAAACATTTTATTCAAATGTATCTCTGATGGTAGAGAATATCCTTCTGGAAAGGTTAATACAAGTTCGGCAGGTAACAACTCAAGCTTTTTCCGATCAACATCAGCAGGTCGTTCATCCAATGATGCTTCATAATTTCCATTAGAGTATCTCTTTCTTGAGTACGAACCACGGCCTGTTTTACGGACTTTATTTGTATCAGGAGTTACAAGCTGATGATCCCTGTCACCATTCTCACTCATCTGCATCTGTAGTAATTGCTCCTCGGAGTGATTTTGAACAATCCTATCTGTCCAATAAGAATCATTCACGTCATCAAATTCAAATTCTTCAGTAGCTCCAACAGCCGTATGTTCTGCCTTTCTTTTTCTACCCCCACCAGATTTCCCTGCTGAAGTGTTCTTCCTCACGACTGAATTTCTAAAGCCAGAGAAGAAAACAATGATATTTCGCACGAAACTATACCCCTTCTTTGGATCACGAGCAGCCAACTTAAGTTGGTATAGTATCTCTTCTAAAGAAGATACTTCTGCTGGACCAACCATACCTTGTTGGGAATCCTCACCCATAGGCCGAGAATTATCCATTGCTGTTTGTTCATTGATACCCTTCAAACCGGGAGCAGATCCAGTCAACTGGCTTGCTACTCTACGAATACAATCACCAACCTTAAACAATGGCTTAGGACTAGAAGACGTTATAGAAACTTTTGCAGCATAAAAATTCATTCTCCTGTCTGATCCATCAGTCAGAGAATCCATTGCTTTTCTTTTCTTCCCAGAAGGCACAGACACTGACTTGCTCAAAGCTTTAACATCCTCATCATCCTCGTCATCTGGAGAATATTCCACATCACCCATCAATTCCGACAAGCTTCTCTCCTTGCGAGAGTGCAAACCATCCTTCTGATTCTGCATGAGCTTGTGAGGAGAAGATAATTGTTCATCATCGTTCAAAACAGGATGATCAAGGGCATCACTCACCTTCAAAGTTTGCACATCTTTTTCAAGCATTGCATCCCTAGAATCAAATCTGGGAGGTTCACGGTAACCCTTAAAACAACAAAAAGCAGAAAGCTGAGCTTGAGCAAGGACTAGTTCTAATCGATCAGCTACACATAGTGGGGAAACTGCAAGTGACCTCACATATTGAAGAAGTTTGTCAGGTTCAAATGAGTTCGCTCCAGTAGATTTGTCTACACCATATCTTCTGCTTGACTCCTCACGAATCCCAGTGTTTTCTACAACCTGACATTCAATCCTCTCTCGTGCATCTCCTGAAATGCAAGAGCAGGATAAGCCCAACCTAACTCTCCTTGAAACCTCATCTAAAGCGCAACTGACTGCATTTTGAAATGCTTCTGAGCTACTTTGCTTCTCAATCTGGGAGAAATATTGCCGAAAGGGCTTCAGAAGAGATGCATCATTCCAAGCAAAAGTTCGATCGCCAAAATATGCTACCAAAAAGCAGTCTTTTTTGTAGTACTTGACTGCTTTATCTGAAGCATCTGCAGGATCAAAGATCTGTCCAGGCCACCATGGATGGCTTCTGACTTTTCCCCAGATTAAATCAGTTATTGAAAATTCTCCTTCATTTCCTGGTCCCACAAGATATCCAGGTTGACCTATGCTAATGGAGCTCTGAGACATTGTCGTTTTTTCTTCAATTGCCTTTGACTGGTCCATCTCAGAAACATTTCCTCCGATTGATGCATCCTGCCTTCCCGGGTCAACCAGTCTGTCATCAGGATACTGGTCACCTACAGTTACATCCTTCTCATCTCCATTTGAATTAATTTCTGTAATATCAACCTGCATCGCATCACTGCCATCATAGCCATTACTTTGATAGAAATCACTTTCTATTTCAACTTGAATGTCTTCGGGATTCTGTTCAAATACAGCAATATCTTTCTCACCCTCCTCAGACTTAATTTCTGGACAATCAATCTGTGACACAACATATCCCTGTTCAACTACAGCCATATCTTTCTCATCCTCCTCAGACTTAATTTCTGGATGATAAATCTGCAACACAACATCTGAATCAGCTCGATTAGTTATTCCTACTGAAACTTCAGTACGATTATCGCTTAATGCACCATCATCAGCATGCCGCGGAACCCCACTATCAGCTTTATTGTCATTTATTTCCAATATAAGAGGGCCCCCATGGGTAATAGTACATACTGGAACCACTACTTGAGATTCAGTAGAGGGTTCCACAGGAAGAACAGAAACACTTGGTTCACGGGATGAAAGAGAATTCGCTTCTGTAACAACTTCTTTTTCAGTTACTCCAGTGAGATCCAAAGTAGCAGCACTTGGTTCACTGGATGAAAGTGAATTCACTTCTGCAACAACTTCCTTTTCAGTTACTCCAGTGATATCCAAAGTGTTAGAATGCTCAATGTTTCCAATAGCAGCATTGCCTTCTGGAACCTCACATCTGGCATTAGCACCTTTTTCTTCAGCAGCTACTTCAACATTTTCTAAAGCCAACTCCACATGCTCTTCAACAACTGCTAAACCTGATTGTACATGTCCTTCGCCTCCTACAAAATCTACAGCATTATCAACATCATTTACAACAGTTTCAGCACCAGAGCTAGAAGGCTTTACAGCATCACCATAGTCTGAAACTATTGCTGGTTTACCAGAAGGATTCTGGACATTTTCTGTAGAGCTTATTACTGAATCAGATGCGCCCAAAACAATTGCTTCATCTTTGAAATCCAATACCTCATCAATGTCCATCGCAGCCCATTCTCCTCTTTCAACAGAAGACTGCACAAATGATGAGTCTGGAGCAGCATGAATATCACCATCCTGCTTCATAGTTGGAAAATCTTCTTCTGAATGTCTTGCCTCATTTTTCCCTTCGGACAATTGGATTTCAGGCTCAACACCTGAATCCTCATATTTCTCTGTGGAAATGTGTCCTTCAACAGTTTCAGTTTCTCTAACACAATTCGGTAGATCAGAAGAGGATAGAGTATCAGCACTAGAGTTACCATGATTTGCATTGTTGTCAACAACCTGGTCTTCTTTCATAGGATCACACTTCTCTGATGATTCGGGACATGGATCATCTACATTAGCCTCCACATTTTTAGTATCCACAGGTATGGCTTCCTCTGTCATCACCAACTTGACATGGGTCTCATGAACAGCTTCTACAGGATTATCCAGAAAGTTGGCACTTGCATGGTGCACATTGTCTTTATCAGAAGCCTCAGAAACTGTCTCAACCATATCAACAACATCAGAACTCTGATCTTTCCCTGAATCTATTAAACCATCCCTTACCACATCTCCGCTCAGAGTTTCGTCCTTTTGAGTCAATCCTTCCTTCTCAACAGAACTCTCTTGTTCACATGCTGATAAAGATGATACGCCCACACCATCAATTCCTGGATTCGAGACCTCATGATCCAAAACACCAGCATCTTGTTGCACCTTAGCCGATGCTTTGTCCTCTCCATCAATTGATTCCACTCCCCCACTTATTTGCTCCTTGGTTATTTTCTCCTTAACCAACACGCCTACCTCTTCCTGCTCTGTAACACTCATCTCAACCCTCTGCACCTCAACTCCTTCCTTCTTGAGGCCCTGTCCAGAGATTTTATCAATTTCACTAGGAACATCATGAATCCCTTCAACCCCAGTTTCATGAGCCCTACCACCATCCCAGAACTGTCCCTCCAAATCCTCCACTTCTTTTGACCCAACATCACCCTCTATCATACCCACATTCTCAAAAGATCCCATGCCTCTCTCCAAACCCTCTTTTCCCTCATCTTGGCCACTCACCCCATCAACAAATACGTCAGAGCCCACAACCTCAATCATCAAATCCTCCCCATCTTCCCCATCATAAGAACCCTCAACCTCTCTCTCCATGTTTTCCATGAGGGACTCATCACCACTAGGTACAGCTACAGTCATACCAGAGGATTCAACAACACTAGCTACTGAACCCCCGTCACCATGGTCATCCATAGAAAAAACAAAGAATCTGAGTAAAGATTGCAAATTTAATCAGAAATGAACTAACTTCACACCAGAAATAAATCAACAAACCCAAAACAACTTCAACATAAACCCTAGGAAAAAAAAAAAAAAAAAAAAAAACCACCCGAATCTGACACCAAAAAAAAAAAATCAAGAAATTCGCAGAGAAACGTGAAGTGCTAGCAAGAAGTTAGAAACCCATGACTGAGCTAAGCGAATCAAAAACGTTAACATACCTTTTCAAGGGCTCGTTGTGAAGATTGAAAGCTGAGTTTTGTTGTTGAGGGTTTTTTAGGGGAGAGAGAGAGATGGTGCAAGTACAATGTTATGTGTCGAACAAAAGCGTCTGTTCTCTCTTTAGTGTCAAAATAAAATTTTACAGTGCTGACTTAAACTGTAAAAGCCGTAAAGAGTGCATTTTTGTCCTTTTGTGGTAAAAATACGACAAAAATTTACATTTTCTTCGATCTAATTTTTTATTTTTCCAATAATTATTATTTATAAGCTTAATTACTTTTTATTATTCTCTATATTTTCAAAAATAGAAGTTTTGTCATGAATCATAATTATTTCACAAAAATTAATATTTTTTCCCTGTGCCTATAATACCTTCTAAGGGTAATTATAATAATAATAATGTCAATTTTTGTGAAGGCGGAATCAAAAGTTAGAGGCACTCATATTAATTTCTGTGAAAACTAAACCATTCATGAAATAAAAAAATATTTTAAAAATACATGAAATAAAAGTGACACAGCTTATAAATAGATGGGGCAAAAAGTAATTAAGACTTTTTTAATATTTATAGAATAACTTTTTATATTTTTAAATAAAATAAAAACCAAAATTAATTACCGAAAATGTTGTTTCCGTGCGACACTAGCATGCCTTTTCACAGTATAAATGACACGTAGCAGTCACGAGTGGGTGATTTTGGGGGGTGGAACAGTTTGTGGGACCCTCCCAATTGGGGTTAAATTGACATTTCCCTGTTTCCGTTCTTTCAGCAAATACAGTGCTGGAGCTCGCCGATGCCGATGCAGGATATACTGCCCCATTCCCGATCTTTTTTTTTTTTTTTTTTTACTTTTTGCAAAAATCGAACTCATGTCCTCTAAGTTAGAAGACTCTCTCGTTAAAGCACATTCCAAACAGCCCTTACAGCTCTGCATTTTCTGAAGGTTAAACTTAAAAGTTAAAATCCACTACAACAACAAAAAAAAGTTAATTGTAAAAAATTATTCCAAAATTTTCATTTTTTGTGAATTACCTTTAAACTTTTAATTTTTGTAATCAATTTCTTGAACTATAATTTGTTACGCCGTATTTTAAATTTTTTTAGTAAAAAATACTTAGTTAGCCTTTCAATAACAATACTAATTTTGTAGTTTTGTTGCAAGATGTAAGTGGGTAATTGTGTCTTGTTAATGAAACCATACACAAAGTTTTATTTATTTATTTTTAGTTTAACATAATTCAAATTATTTTTCCATTTACTGAAATGTTAAACATTTATTTTTGGTTTTTTTTTTTTTTTAAATATTGAAACCCCAAACATTTACGTTTTTTAAAGAGAATTCAGTTGAGTGCTGTGATTCTACAGCTTGCGAGTGCAAAATAGTAAAAGCCATTATTTATTTCCTTTTTCAAAGTAGTCTTAACGCCTTATTTTACATAATTAATTATGGTTAAAATGTTACTCCCCTTGTTCCATTAGAATTGTTCACTTTAAGCAATGTACAACTTATTGTGAATGTTTGGGTACAACAAATAAAATAACTAATTTGACACTATTTCTTCCATTTATATCGTTACTTATTAAGCATGGAATAATCATGTACCACACATGATTATATTAATAAGGGTAGGAAGAGTAAAAAATTTGAAAGTGAACTCTTCTATTAAAACAAAAAATATTTCTCAAAGTAGATTTTTCTAATGAAACGGAAGGAGTAATAACTATGGTTCATTTCCATCATAATAGTTTGTCATACGCTACTAATATTACTAAAAAATTATTTGTGTTGCAATAAACGTCGAATGGATTAATAATTATATGTTAAATAAGAAATTTTGAAACCAATGTAGTATAAATAATCAAATAATCTGAATCTTAAAAAGTCAAAAAGAAAAGCCAATATATATATATATTCAAGGGCCAGACCCGTAAAATAAAGCATTTCCTACAACAGCTGCTACTTCTGATAAAGCTGAAACTTTAGAATTATCTTCAAGGCTTAAACAATGAAATTAACCAACTACAGTATATTCTTTACAAGGGCTGAAAGCTTCAAGGTTGGACTTAGATCTCCATTTGTTTGGACCACACTAACAAGAAAAGTTTGGACCTTCACTACTCTTCAAATTAGCTTGAGTTCACCAATCCTCAATTAGGCCAACAATAGTTTATTTGAACAAATTGGGCTTTGAACTTCTAATAGGTCCAACACTTTATTGGACTAGATCTTGAGTGTTTGGACTTGCATTCCGGTTCGGTATCAAGGTTTGGTTCAAGTCTTGATTTGGATTATGATTTTAAAATATTAAAATTGCATTAGGAATGTGAAAAAATATATTGAAAATTTAAAAATATAAAAAAATTTATTAAAAATGATGAAAAAATAATATAAAAGGAAAATGAGGTCAAAACTTTGATTTGGATCATGTTTTCCAATAGGACATACTTTGGAATTGAGTTACAAACCAAAAACACAATCGTAATAATTATAGAGCCTCTACTAATTTATAACAATTTTTTATTGCAAGTGACATGGCATACGTACTTTGATCACATTTTAATAAAATAATTTTATTAACATTATATTATTGACCAATAAATGCATGTCATATCATTTGCTATAAAAATTATAATGAAACTCTAATATCTATTATCACTCTTCATTACTATCATCCTCGTTTCCCTTACAAACTAAGCACACCCTAAGTGTTATTAACAGTAGTTGGTCAGTTCTTTGAAAATCCAACAAATTATTTGTGTGGATATGATTAGATCGAGCTTCACTAGTGACTTGTGTGACTTATAGCTAGGTCATTTATACCACTCTCGTTACATTAGAAGAATCAACTTTTAATACTAAAAACAATTATAAAGTGGTTTTTTCTGGTGTTTCAAAGGGAGTAATTGTCATTGACATATTTACCTCTAAAGCACACACTTCTTCTTTTAAACTTGGACGGAAAAATTATATCATTTGGTCATGAAATCAATTTATGCCACTGAATTGATTCACTTTAGGTACTACTCCCTTCGTTTCATTAGACGTTGTTTATTGTATTACACAAAGTGAACTTTTATAAATAAAAAAAAACGGAAGGAGTATAATGCTAAGTGACTTAAGTCATGCATATTTTTTTAAATTTTTGCTATTAATCCATCCTTAATAGAGAGAGGGATCACAAAGATAATAAAATTGGTTGCAATAATTTTCTTGATTCTCGAGTGAAAAAGTACGTACGTACATTCATACATGTTAGGGAATGGGAATGAATGAATCTAATTAGATCCTAATAGAAAGAACAAAAAATAAAAAAATAAAGCTAAAAAAAAAAATGAAAAATTATATGGAAAGAAAAGCCACTGCATGCAGAGTGATTATAATATTGTTATTCTGATCCAGCAGCCCACCAATCCGACCCGGTTATTTGCCTCTCTAACTTCTCTTATCCACTTCCTCCTTTCCTTTATAGTTTAGAGCTGCACCCAAACAACACCTTATTATTCCACAGCCAGACAAACTGCACATACATAACACACATTGTCAGTCACAAGAAAAATAAAAACAAAAATACTATAATTCCGTAATAAAATTATTCAAATCTTTGGCAACAGCCCACGATACATTATGTAGCTATTGCAAAAAAACGTTATTCAATAATTAAATGATTATGTGTTAGAAGAGTTGGGGTACCTGCGTTAGGAGGAGCGAAGGAGGTGGGCTTGGACATGAGAGCTGGAACGGAAGGGAGTGGGCCAGGAGTGGTCGGAGAGTACAACTGGGCCGGGAGGCCCATTGTTTGGGATTGGTGAAAATGGTAAACCGGGTAAACAGGCATCAATGCGTTTGTCCCCATCATGGGTTGACCCGGATACACTTGTGAGTAATGACCCGGATACGACCCGCCACCAGTGTACCCTAGCTTCTGCGCAAACACCATTAAATAAAAATCAAATTAGGGTCCCGAACTATTTTTGAGTCACGAACTATAATTTTAAAATGTACTATTCTACCAAAATGGAAATATTATACAGGACATATGGCTTTTCAGTTGTAGTGATTCGGTGTAAAGTAAAGAAAAAAAAGAAGTTAGAAATATTGTCACTACTATTTATTCCCGTCACAATAATAAAAAAGTCACGTTTAGAGTCGTATATCTCTATTATCCTTAAACTGGTGTACTATTGTATCGAAATCGAGAATCGTGACAGATGTAATATTGTATATCATGAATAGTGAGTGACAGAAAACAGCAAATCACATGATGAAATGGTTAAAATAACAAGGTTGATCGATGGAGATCCAAGAAAACTTACATGGTTGTAACTCATGTCAGTAGCAATGTAGGTGGGGGAGTACCTGAAATAAATAAATTTTCATCGATCAGGAATATTATTGTATGATCACATGGCCAGCTAATTTAATAAATAGAGGGTGAGATCTGATCATGGACATTAATATACCCGAAAAAGGGAACAGCTTGATGATGATGGTGGTGGTGAGCATATGGTGAAGCAGCCGCAGCAGCCGGAGGAGGGGCAGGTGCCCCTGACGGATAATACCATGGCAGGTGGTGGTTCGCGGCCGTGTTAGGTCCTCTTGGACCAACTACAACGACACTATTGCCACCTTCAAATATTCAGCAAATGTATATAGCTCTGGTCAGATCCACATATATTTCCTCAAGGGGCAAGAATAAGGTTAAAATTGTACAAAATGAAGATAAAATGTTTATTTTTAATTAGGAAAATAATTAAGAGGATGAAAATGTAAAGTGAAAAAATTCAGTGACTAATGTGGTATCATAGGATTACAGTCACTTGACGGTAACAATTTTAAGTAATTGTAGTTGCCACGTCAGTCAGTTGCCTTAAAAATTCACTATAAATTTTCGTTGTATCACCACTCTTTCCAATATATAGGGGCAAATTGAAAAAGTGATAATTCAAGGGTAAAGAGTAATTACGCCTTTTTTTTCCCTTAATTTTTTGATTTGTGCATGATAATTAAGATACTTTGAAGTAAAGATCGCCTATCCAAAATATTTTGTCCAAATCAGTAAATCGACGTAATTTCACTTAAAATATCATCATTTACTAAATATTTCATCAATTTGGACATACTTTGTGGCAAAAATTAATTATGTATACTACATTTTTTTTTTTTCTGGAATAAGAGACCGACACATTAATATATCCTACATTCCCTAAATTTGGAAGTCAAGACTCTCCTCTCTCTCTCCAATTTTCTCCCTCTTTGATTTAGCCATTAATTGAGGGGAAAAAAAGAGTCAGAGATGTGTTTTTTGGCAAATATTAAAATGGATGAATTCGCATAAAAATATTTTTGAATTATTCTAGTTTCTAGTGGAAATAGAAATGCATGTACACAAGTGCACCTTGTGTGGTGGGCGGAGGAGGAGGCGGCGGAGGCATAGCGTTGGAAGAATGGCGAGGGCGGCGGGCACCAAGAGAAGCCAGATTACAGTTAGCACGGCGGCCGTTGATGATCGGAGTGGCATCCTCACAAGCTTTCTTCGCCGCCTCCGCTTCCTTAAACGTCACCTACAATTAATAATATCCATTAATTCTATGTCAATGCCGACAACAATGAAATAAATTTCTAGTTAAAGAAGAAAAAAAAAAAATATATATATATATATATATATACTTACGAAGCCATAACCCTTGGATCTTCCGGTGAGTTTATCGGAAATGATGACAGCCTCCAAGATGTCACCGTACTTCTCGAAATGATCCCTCATGGCTTCTTTCGGAGTTTCCCATGCTAACCCTCCCACGAACACTTTCGTTAGCGTCGTGTCTCCCAGGTTGAGCGGCTGACCACCATTGCCGCCGCTGCTGCTTACGTTGTTGTTGTTCGCCGTCATCATCGTCATTGTCTCCGGTGAAGAATTTCTTTCTACAGTTAATATGTACTGTAACAAAAACTACTATACAATACAGTGATCGAAGAGGGAAGATCGAGAGGAGGGAAAGGGAAAGGGAAGATTATATAAAAAGGTTTAGAGAAGGGGGGAGAATCTGTGAATGGATGATGAATGTGGGAGGGAAGAATATAGTAATGGAGGAATACACGGTGACAGAACAGAAGGGCAGACAGCTGATGAACAACGTGCTCTCCTTTTCATTACTATGTGACTGCGTGTTTTTTATTTTTTCAAAATTTCTATTTTTATTTTTAAAATTGTGGCATAGATGCTTCAGTAACTATGGAATGGAAATCGGTTGTTTCCTTTTGATTGGATCATTGCATTTGTATTGGGGCATTCTTATACAGTATATGCGATCACATATTTTAAATATTCTATTAAATCCTATCTAACTCATCGAAATAATATAGTTTTAATGAACAATAACATCATTTTTAAATAGACGATCCTCGATAAGCAGGGACCGATCTAGGGAGCTTGGTTCCTAGACACCTCTTACCCCTACTTGTTTTATCTATATTTTCCATTATATACAAAAAAATAATAATGATAAAGCATGTACTTTCTGTGTTTTTATAGGAATTACCGCGTATTTGCAGGCAGGCAGTGGGGACCACTCCATAGTCTATCCTTTTTTTTAATTTAAATTTCGATTAATACTAATTAATTAATTAATTATTAGAGTATAGTACTGTAGCATATAGGGGCACAACTAATCTGTGTGCCCTTTTCCAAGGTTCTTCAGTCAAAGGGTCAAACCCTGATCAAACCAACAGCCATTCAGGGGTTGGTTTGTGGTACACTCCCATTACAAACTGTAAACTGGAAACTGCAAACTATTCTATTTTATTCTATTCTATGTGTACGTTTGAAATTCAAGAAATTTTTACGTATCCATAGTACAAAATTGAGTTACACATTCGGTATAAAAGTAAGGACATGAGTGTAAATTGTTTGGAAAAATGTGAGCAAAATAGATAGTCGTGTTTAGTGATTTTCTTTTCTTATCGGCCTATTACCCTAAAATAATAACCAATTGTATATAACTTGTTTATGATTTGTTGAGGTTGTAAACTAGTCAAGTTGAGGTTAAGCATGTTTTGATATGTAGTCGACTTCATAAAATACAACTTGGTTCGATGTGGATTGAACAAAAAAATTTAAGCTGGGGGCCCAAGTTTGAGTTCTTTTTTTTTAAAATAATTTTTCATACAAAAATTTAAAATATAGTATATTATTATTATTATTATAGATGAAACATATGAAAATACCAAGGTTTGATTGGCTCTCCAAGTGACCAAACTAATATTAATTAGACTTGAGTCTGACTCAATTAGAAATCTTGTTTGAATTAATTTTTGACCGTAATATATATATTTTTTTCCGACACTTTCTTATGTTGATCTGGTTTTTAGATCAGGGGTTAATTCTTCCAAATTCATACGAAGAAGACGAATCACGAATAAAACCCAACGAGAACGATGAGAAAAAAAAAAAAAAAGAAAGGAAAAAGAAAAAGAAGGCGTGGAAAATGGAACGTGGATACACGGCGGCACAGAACCAACGTGTAGAACGCAGGTATAATACTGTACTTGCAGGTGAAAGCCGTACCGAGAAAAGCGGTGAGGGATTGAACACGGTTTTAGACATGAGGATTCACGACGTGCCTTTGCTTACATAGATCCCGTACAGTTGTGATTGGCAAACTACTATACTATCTATATTGCTTTAATATTCTTCCCCAAAAAAATTAAATAAAAGGGCTGGGGCTGGCAGATCATACAAGAATATTTCAAAACTATTTGTTGTTTTCCACCAAGCATAGATTTAACCAACGATTCTTTTATTTACTTTTGTATTTTTGCATAGTTTCAACTCGAAATTCGATAGCCCTCTATGCAGTGGTACAACCGCTGAGGCACTAACTCGTTGTTACTAGAATAGACTTAATTGAGAGTGACAAAGAGATTAACAATTTGGGTAGTTTGTTGTAAGTAGTAGAAGAAGAAGAGAAGGAATAATAGGGGCACGTGAGGATCAGTATCCCCACAGCTCTTATCCTTCCCCCTGCCCCTTCCCTCACTGCAACTCAACGTGGCCAGCTGTATCCCAAACAAGGGGCACTGGGGGCAAAATGGTCAAATCACATTCATACCCAATTGACCATCATCATACCCAATGAATCATCCCCATTTGACCCCTTTCTTTTAGAATGTGTGTGAAAATCTGCGCTGAAGGATGGATGAGAAGAAGATGCTGCAAAGCTGTAAAACCACCACTCCCTCATGGGTCTGTGCTGGCAATAAAAATGGCAAAAAAAAGTGATCCCATCCCCAACATTCCTATTAACAGCACACCAAACTGTGTCTCACACCAATGTTTTTATCCTAACCTCAATATTTTCAGATCAACCAAACAGTCCTTAATCTAATCTCTTCCAACAAACAATATCACATACATAACTTCTTTTTATCAGGATACACCTCTAAACAATACTCTCTCGAGGCGGGAAACTTTCCAGTCAACTAAGATGGAGATCCTGATAGTTGTACTTGCAAATTAATGGCACAAATCAAGGCAAAACAAATGGAAATGGGAATCCAGGGTAGAAAAGAAGGGAGGGAGTTGGATTATTCAAAGGGAAGTGTTAAGAGTAATTGAGCTGGCAGGCTCATGGAGGCAAGAAATGATGGTGTGGACGTGGGTTCTGTGTGTGACCTTATGGGTGCTGCTGAATATACAAAGAAAGAAAGAAAGAAAGAAAGAACGAAAGAAAGGGGGGGAGACAGACAACTTTACAACATTCCCCCCACCCCTGCAATTATGTACTACCATTGTTACTTACCATGCACACCCATCCCCATCCCCCTCCCCCTTCTTGGTAATTGATGTTCATCATTCCCTCTTCTTCACGTGCATTCATATCACCAACATTTTTCTATTTCTACACTCACACAACATAACGTGTCCACTGCGTCACCCTACTTTCAATCTACTCTACTCACCACAAGTTGAGTATTAACTAGCTTGGAAGATATTTGTTTCACTAATCGCTGACACGACACGAACTTAACACGTTATAAGTGATCTGCTAACTCAACAAACGACCCAATTCCCACCCCAGCCAGTATCACTACTACCAAACAGCCAACCACATATATAGATAAACCATGTGCCAAACCAAACATTTCAATGCAATTTAGTATGCCATAGCATCAATCATGCCATCTTTCACTTCAATGCAGAAACCTAAAACTTCAAGGTAATCAAAAGCAAACCTACCGGGGAAGCAGTTTGAAAGGATTCTGATGTCGTTGAAATAGTCACCTATGGAAAGAAAAATCTGAAACTAAATGATAGCAGCACAGATAATATGTCCAAAGTAATATTTTCTTCAAATTTTGGTACCTCTAACTCAAAGGAGCAAGTGTACAAATTACAAAACACAGTGACACTATATGTAAGGAAAAATCTAAGCGACAAAAGATCAAAATACTTCTTTAGGAGGAAAAAAAAAATGTCAATGTAAGCTGAGAAGTAAACAATCATAATATCCACACGTAGCACCCCATGAAATTGTCGCTCAAACTAGTGGTACAGTGGCAGAACCCCTTGATCATCGTACCCCTTTGCCAGAAGAAAGTTACAAAATGCTGCCACCACTACAAGCAAGAAACCAACATAAGATATCCAAGATGAAAACTGAAATCCCATTCAGAAACGAAGGAAAAAGACCCCTAGTACATGTGGTGTTGATTTGATCACACTTACAAGAAGATAACATGTTGATCTTTAAGCTAATTTACAAGCAAAACAAACATTCCAAAAGATTCTTTGCCCTGGCCACCCCACCCAGGCAATAAGCAGTTGAAGAACACATTTACTTATTGCATGTCTTTTAGGGTAAGAAGAGGATGTGGTGTAGCAAGGAGGACACTGTATGCATTAAAGGTTAAGTCCTTCAAGTATTATTGACACTGCATCTCCATAACGACAATCTCTACAAATAAATATGTCACATTTTAGTATAAACAAAATAAGAAACCTGAGATTCAGTTTGTGAATTGTACATAATGAAGCACAATTATAACCGGTGAGTAATAAATGAGAGTTTAACATAAGCTGAAAAGATACAAAGGACATGCGAGGCAAATATTTACATGCATTGAAGACACACTGAACAGAAAATTGTTATACATGCATTAGTCAATGTGGCTTCTTCAGTATTGAACAGTTCAAGAAATCGAGGTGACATTACAGCTTCTACATTTACAACTGAAAGATTAGGTGAACGCAAGTTTCCACTAAAGCAAAACTACAGAGGACAGGAGCACACAACAAAACTTAGCGTGTTCATAACGATATATCAAGAGATGGACAATTGGCATCAAAGCAGATCATCTGTGGAGAATTTGAAGATAAGAGGGACCTAATGACCAAAACTGATTTCATGCAGGAAGAGTTAAGAAGCCATCCAAAAAGGATTGAGGATTATATTCTTTCTTAAACAAAAGCAGTGTGAAAATAGGAATCTCAATAAGTCACTCTACGCATCAAACACTAATAATTACCCTTTCTATCAATGGTAAATTATAGAGATATAAAAAGTTAAAGTTACATGTTTTTACCCAACTGAATTTTTTGCACCAATTAAATACTTCTGTCAAAAGATTCACTCAGGAAGAAATACATACACATTCCATAAAAACAATTCAGCAGTGAAACCAGTAATCGCATGTTCCGACCTGCTCTTAATGCATGCAATTTTCGGGGAACCAAAAGAAAATCAATGTATTTAATCAGAAAGTTTATATTTTTTAACATAAAAACCTTGGAAAATGGAAATGAACCACCTATTAGATAAAACTACCTAGTTAGAGATATCAACCACATAACGAGTTATAAAGTGTGTTAATGCATATGTTATAGGCTCTCATATACCCTGGAGGTCCAGATTACCAGCAAAGAGACTTATGATCTTATTACAAGTAAATTACAAGATTGTAATGAATGAGTTAACAATCCAAAAGTGAAGTTTCTGCTATAACTCATGCAAAAAGACTACTAGTGGGGAGAAATAATAAATTGTAACCTACGCAACTTCTAGGGGCCGTGGAACAGAAAAACAGAAGAGAAAAAGAATGCAGAAGCTTGGCTAGTTCACCAAAATCTTAGGTAAGATATCTTAAGATTTACGACCCTGTAATCTTTCCATATAAAGCAGCAATGAAATTGTTGATTGCAAATTAATTTAACAGCTTTCAGGTATATATTTGCTAAAGTTGATGTCAGGAAAGGTTAAAAGCAGTACAGCAAATCTTTGCCAATCCACTCCCGTACAGCCTAATTGACACCAAACCCACAGACAGAGAAAAAACAAAAGTTTCTGGCAGGAAAATGAAACAAAAGAAACTATTTCAGAAATGCATGCAGTCAAGTATATTTCTGCAAAAGAACGTGCCAAAAGGGCTTGCTAGCTCTGGGATCTGTTTTGACTTCCACTCCCTATGACCCAACCCACACCAAGAACACACAATCACAAACAAAGTAAGGAAAAGATCACGTTTCTGGGAAAAAGGAAGGAAAAGAAACCATTTAAAAAAATGCATCAATAAAAAGAATCCTAAAGATTACAATAACAGGAAATTCAAAAGCCATTTGCAAGTATTATTGGAATTTTAGAGATGCAGAAAGCAGCAATGACATTGAGTGCAGTTGCTGTGTATTCCAATGAATGTGTATGCGCATAAGAGATTAAGAGAGAGACTCACCACAATCTTAAACATGAGAATTTGCATAATTTAAGCCATGCGCAAAAGAACCTTGATGAGCAAACTGCAAAAAAGATCAAATTTTGCAAAACAGTGAAAAAAGTTAACATTATCTTTCAGTTTAGTCAACTGGATAAAAAATCCAGACATGGAAAATGCTACAATAGCACAGATGCATTTCAAATAGATGCCACACCTCAGCATTCTGTACCATCTGAGTTCCAATAGTATTACCAGTTCCCTCTCCACCCCTAGCTGTAGCTCTGGTATCACCCTAAGAAGTAGAAAATTGTCATCATTAAACAATGGATAAAGGGTAATGAGTACAAAGAGTGAAAGAAACAGACAGAAGATTACATACCTCTAACTGCAGCATCATTGTTGTTCATGAATTCAGCAAGACCAGAACAGTCATTAAATTAAACTCAGTAAGTTCCCCAATAATGCAAATACAAATAAAAGAAATCTTGAAACTATTGAAAGATAAAACTCCTGCAAATACATTAAACAGCAAAGCCCAAAGAACATGCTCCTATTTCTAGTTATGCAGCTAATCAAATAGTATACAAGAGCCAGAAAATGTGTTCGACAAGATTCATGCTATCAGTTGCAATCAGAAAAAGCATTCACAAGCAGAAAATTAAGAGGATTGTACTACCTCCCTGTAACGAGCTAGATAAACTTTGAGCGGCTCAATATATTCCTCAAAACCTAAAGTTGCCATAGCCCATAGTAAATCATCACCATTTATGGTCTTCCTCTTCTCTTTCTGACACTTGTCACTAGCTCTACAGAAAATATCAACAAAGAAACAGAAAACTTAGAACCTTGAGGAAAATCTTTCAGAGTTATGCAGTCAGTATTTACCACCAGCTTAATCTGGAGTTTTCCGTGAGCTTTTTATTCAGCCAATGCAAACAAGCATGTAAGAGAATGCGTTTTATTGCTTGACCAATTTAACCACATTTCCCAATCAAACAAACTAAAAACACCAACATAAAACCTACCAAGTGCAAATTGCACAAGCATTTAATCATAACAAAGTCTCTTATAATTCCATACAAAGAACATTTAAGTGAAAAAGGGGTTCTACATAGCAAAATTCCTCATTTACCTTCATTAGTACACAATTAATAGGATCTTACAGCCAAATGCTAACTACTAAAACAAATAACGACAAAATCAAATCTTGAAATAACTAAAATAGGCCAAATCTAATCTTTTAAATAAGCCATACGGAGAACTAATCACATTCATAAAAGAAAAAGAAGACCGAGAACACAAAATTCACAGTAAACTTTAACGTATGAGTAGATTCTTTAAAGAAAGCAGTTCTGGAAATGGAATACACTTTGCTTCTCCAATAATTAAGCAAATATTACACTTAAAGAAAAAGCATTTCCCATGGAAAAAGGGAAAACAGCTCAATGGATGCAAGTATTTATGAGGTCGAACCAAAATTCAAAAAGACAAAAACGTACTCGCTGGTGATGAAACTGATGAATTCGGATACGCACTCCTGAACAGTATCCTTAGCTTCCTTTGCGATCTTTCCGTTTGCAGGCAAGGCCTTCTTCATAATTCTTCCTATATTAGCAATAGGGAGAAAACGGTCCTGTTCTCGAACATTTGACTGAGGGCTCTGATCGCCGCCGCTCTCCAAACCACCGCCGCCGTACCCGCCTCCGCCAGGACTCATCGGAGGAGCTTCCGCCATCCTCTCCACCAACTAAAACCCTAGCCTCGCCCTAAACGTCAAACCCAAAAAAATCACATTCCAAAAACAAAAAACAAAAAAAAAAAAAACCGAAGCTTTTTATTTGATAAACCAAGAAACAAAAGAAAAAAGGCGAAAAAACCTAACTCCTCCGTTGACCGCGCAGGTGGACAGCTTCAGTCGGCGGGGGACAAAAAGTAGAGACAAAAAATTTGCAAAGAAATGGACTCTGTGAGTGTGTGTGAAAAACTTACGAACGGAAATGAAGAGGAAGATGGTTTTGGAGGGAGTTTGGCGGGCTCTCGGGGGATTGGTTGATGATGAATTCTTTTGTTTTTTGTTTTTTTTTTCGGTTTTTCTGATTTTTATTTATTTAATTCTTTTTCCTGCTTCAGCGATGATGCAGAGGAGGAAGATCGGACGATGGAGAGTGGGGGGGACGGAGAAGACGGGCATGCTTAAGCTGCTTGCGTCAGCATCTCTTCACTGTTAAGCTTTTAGTGACTATTTCAAAGTTTTTTTTTTATTTTAACTTTAACATAAACGGTCAAATTAGTATTTTTGATTTTCGTTGACTCAAATTAAATTGTTGAATTGGGACAAAGAAATAAAAATATGAAAGATGATTTGATAAGGAAATATCTAAACAAGATTCAACGGGAAAATATTTCAAAAGAAAATACAAGCTATATTTAAAACTAAAACCAAAATTGAATATGCATCTAAACTGTCACATTTAATGTATACATTAATTGTGATTGTGCATATCCATTTATTCAATGCTGGTAATTAAGTATGTTGTCGTCTTGCTTTTACTCTCATGAATTTTGGTAATATCGAATTAATGATGATTAACCAGGCAAAGCGCGAGGAGCATTGTTGGATGTTCCAGATCCAGCACCATTCCACCCCATAGGGTGCCAATATACAACCCTTGAGTTATCAGGTTGGGAATGGTAACCACCCACTTGGTAAGGGTGGGCAAAGAGAGAAAGGTTGCTTGAGTTACGAGGTTGGGAAGTATTAGCAGATTGGAAAGGGTAACCACCCACTTGGTAAGAATTAGCTACCAATGGCAATCCAACCATGGCACTCCCAACTTGAACATAGTTACTAAAATAAGAAAATTCACCACCACCTCCTCTTGTTAAATCTGAAGACGTCACAATTTTAGTCCATGTGTCATTGTCATTGCCACCATCAACATTGACTGCTTTTCCAGCCATTGTAACTGTAGAAGAGTCCAACGCGTAAAGCCCAGTGCCATTTCCATGGCTGGTCATTTCCAAGATGTCGTGAAATGCCCTGAAACAGACTTCATTGATCATTTTTTCCACCCCTCTGGAAACAGTCACTCGATTCTCATAGAAGTACTTGAAAGTGATGTCTTTTTGGACGAAATTTCGGAGGTAATACATTTCTTGATGGGGTTCAGAGAATGGGAAAACATTACTCCCCACGCACCTTAAACACATGACGATTTCCTCCACCATTTTGGCAACCAAATGAGTGGGTAAAGATAGTAACTTGCTGACTAGAGCCAAGTCGTTCAGAACATCCCTCTCCAACCACATTAAAAACGCCATAACATTCATTGATTCTTTCTGGTCGCGGTTGAGAACAAAAATCAATCTCATAAAAAAGTTACGATCAATGTTATGGAACAAATTAAATTGTTCATTCGTAACTGTAGCAGATGATTTGCTAATAGTATGAATTGGAACAATGGAATTCATTGTCAGAAAAAGAGGATTTTAGTGAGATAATAAAATGAGAGACTGATAGTAGTCAGAAGCCAAAAGTGAGTTTAGAAGTAGGACTGTAGGGGAATTTATAGAGGTAAGTGTATATCCTTATTAAACTATGCATTTATTTCATTTTGTCTGGTTGTATATCGAAATCGAATTTATAGAGGTAAATGTATATCCTTATTAAACTATCGCATTTATTTCATTTTGTCTGGTTGTATATCGAAATCGAATTTATAGAGGTAAATGTATATCCTTATTAAACTATCGCATTTATTTCATTTTGTCTAGTTGTCAGTTAATTTATATATGTTGTGATTTCCATTTTTCTATATTTTACTCTTTATTTTTTTCCTTCTCTTTTTATCTTTAATAAAATTAATTTATATTTTCATAATTCCTTTTATTTTTTTGAAAAATTAATTTACCTTCTTAAAATTAATCCAGTTAATAAATGATCAATTCCCCCTTCTTTTATATTTTTCTTCAATTTTTGTCATTTTAATTTTTCCTGCACTAAAATTGTCACCGCCATACCGTCGTCAAGCCACCGCCACCACCGTCGCCGCCCCCGTTCCACCAACACACCCAACAAATCCAGGAAACCCAGAAAAATCTACCTTGTTGTCACTGTGAAAACTTAGTCTCCACGACAGATCTGGAAAACCCCTTTCTTTGAAGACAAATCCAACAATGTTGTTGAGCACAACTTGGTCTGTAGTGAGAAAGATTTGATTTTGATTATGTCTACGACACCACAATCTAAAAGCATTCAAACCATGTTCGTTCTCAACTCTCAAACTCTCTAAATTCTAATTAAGCAACGTTCAAAGCAAGCAATAAATCTATGAAAATCTTTCTATAATACATGAGTGGACAAGGAACTGATTTGAAGAACAAAAAGCATTGACTAGCTAGTACTGCATTTGGAACAAAAACGACACCATTAGTACTGAAGCTTCCATGACTTTGCGTGTTGGCCTCAAGGATTCCCCACTTCAATTTTCTGCAGGATTCTTGGTTTCCTCTGCCAATGCCGAAACAGCATCAAAATTTAGCGGAAGAAGAATAGCATTTTGGGAAATCAAACAAGTTTTTCCAGAAATCTCAAGGAAACATAAACATGGTCATGATGGGTATGATTTGTTTTCAAAAGAAATGACGAGAATAAATTGCAATGAATAATCACTCACAAGTTGGATTCAAATTCTGAGCTTTGGCCACGCTGGACCTCTTCCTTCTGTGCATCTCTCTTTCAAAAGAGGACAGTCCTGAACTTCCAGATTCTGTAAGTTTGTAAGGCATTGAAATGCTTGTGCAGAGGGGAATTGCTTGAGGTTCTTGCAATACCAGATTTCCAAATGTTTAAGGGATTCTAAGCAACCCAACCACTCTGGAAGAGTGTCTAAGCCTTCAAACCTCCATATTTCTAATTTCCTCTAAGTAGTTAGGTATTGAATTTGATTGGGAAGAGATATGACCTCTGGCCATCCATACACTGCAAGAGAGAATATGAAGCCGATGGCATCCAGATGATCTCCTTATGAGGGAGACTTCCTCACTGCGTGTAGTGGCCAAAACTTTGCTTCCCTTAGAACCCCCGATTTCCAGCAAACATCTCCTCACTCGATCGATCCCATTCGTCTCTGTTTTCATTCCAGACATCATCCAATACCAGCAAATATCTTTTCCCACTCAATTGCTCTTTCAGTTTGTTTACCAAAGCTTCTGTACAAGATAATTGGTGGTTGGTTCCAGGATGGTAATGACCGATAAATCTCTCTCATAGTCTGACTCAATTAACATGCTTATCACCTTTAAGGTATCGTCATCCCTCCCCACAATTTCCGAATCCTCCACATAAGGATCAGTAAATCTTTTTGCACTAAGAACAGGAAGTGAGTTTATGAACTCAACAGCCAGAAGACCAATCTGGGGTGATTCTGCATAAACTTCATCTAAGGACAAGACAACATCTTTAATCTTATGGGCATCTTGGAACGAGAAACAACAGGATTTGAGGACGAAAAGAAGTTGCGTACCTTGTTCCTCTTGCCGCTCTCGATCTTCTCCAGAAGAAGTTCGTACCCAAAATCATCCAACACAATCTCAACATCGAGGGCAATGGACTTGAGCTTCTTCAGCCAAAGTTGCACGACTTTGCGGGTTACGTTCTTGCTTTGAGCATCCGACAACAAAGCTTGAATCATCTCCAGCTTCTTTGCAAGCTTTTTGAGTTCTCTCTTTACTCCGAATGAGAGACGGAGCTCATCAGCAGCAAGTGAAAGAGCCTTTGTCAATAAGGCCTCAGTAAGAAATCCAATTGCCGCATCAGCCATCTTCAGAATGCAAGAATAATGCTCAGTTCAGTTGGATATCAACCAAAGATAAGATGATGAGCTGGGAATGGATCAATAATTGAATATGGGAGTGAGGACCTACACTTCTTTCTTATGTAGTGGACTCCTAAAGTGATTCCAAAGTTCCTGTGCTCTATTTGCGTAAACAATCTATAGATCACATTTAATTTCAGTAATCTTGATTTTTATTTTCCCCCTAATGTGTCTCTCTTCTTTTTTTTTTTTTTTTTTTTTTCGTTTTTAGTACTCCGTCCGTTCCATTCGGAAGTCCATTTTGAAATTTTTTTTTTCAATAGAAAAGTCTACAATTAGTCCATACTTATTAAGTAAGGATATAAGTGGAATAAAATGTATCAATTTAAGTGTGTTCAACCGGTCGGTTAGCCGGTTAACACCGATTTTGTTAATTTTAGACAAAATCGGTTAACCGACCGATAAGGCTACTAGTTGACCGGTTTTGGTTAACCGGTTTAGCGGTCGGTCTACCGGTTTAACTGCTTAACTGATAACATTTTTTTTTTCTTACTTTCTTTTTAATTTTGAACAAATATAATTTTTTGTATGTAATTACTACAAGTGTATTAGAAAACATAATGAGTATGAAATTAAAAAAATAAATGAATTAAAATATTATTATGATTTATCGTTAAAGATAACTATAATATATTTACAAAAATCTTTAACACAAATTTATTTATCTAATTCTTTTTAACACTTTTATGTATATGAAAATTTTAATATCATAATAAAAAATAATAAAATAAATAAAATAAATTTGGAAAATCATAACTTCATAAGACATGTTAATTATAATTTATAGGTAAATAAACTTCAATATAAAAGCATAAAAAATAGAATATATATAACCGGCTAACCGATAGGGAAAAATTCAAAACCGGAATCAAACAGATTAAATGGTTATAATCAGTTAACCAAAACTGATTAACCGGTTAACAGATAACAAACGGTTTAGCAATTCGATTTTTGGTCCGGTTCCCGGTTCTCCGGTTTTCTTGAACACCTCAAATTAGTTAATTTGGGTGTTGTATCTTGACAATCATAATAAATTATACATTGTTCAAAGTTTACCTTAAGTAGATTTTCATAGGTAATTAACAAAGTATTCTTACACGTCGAGTTTTCTGTTTATTTTATCTAGAGTAAATTATACTTTTAGTTACTTACTTATTTGCAAATACTCGTAATATTTATTATAGTTTGTAACTGTTAAGGAAAAATTAAAATTTATTTTGATAAGGAGCTTATGGAGTTTACACTTGAAAATATCCATTAACTACTTTTTATTTGTCATGAATTGAAAACTATAGGGGGACTAATTCTGTCCAAACTCCTAACAGCTGGCCAAAAAATGTCATAAGTAGAAGATTGGAGGTGCTTGGGCTTCATAATTTCAATACTCTATTCATCCCAAAAACTCATCAGTTGTAAGGTTTGGTAACCCAAAATTGACTTGGCTTTGCCAAAAGGCTCGCGATGAGTTTACTACAAATTGGATTGGGAAATTCAATGGTAAAAAAAATGGCGTTTTGTTAGCTCATTATTTAGTACGAAATGGTGAAGTGACATAATCCAAAAAATTATACAACAAGCTCTAGAAGGATGACTACCCTTTTGGATAACTTACAAAATCTACATTAACAACTCTTTACTAACCCTTTGTGTATTTTCGCCCCAACATAACATGAGGAAGTCCTACGGTAAAGTCACCAATTAGTCTTTGCTCACTTGCCCACTTTCTATTGACTTCGACTAACCTCCCAAACTAGAAAGAGTCCAGTCTTGAAAATATATATAGTTATGAGTTTAAGATACAATATTTAAAATAAGCTATTTATTATACTTTTTCATATATATCATTATTATTAAATTATGAACCATTTATTAATGGTATTGCAACGAAAAGAACAAAAAACGGTAATCCATGGAATCTAATCCTTTGTACCATGTATCCTTTTAAATGGGTTAAAAAAGTTAGTTCAGATTTTTTTACCCCATGTAAGAAGATAAATAGTGCGCATGAATACAAAAGATTTGATGTAGATTTCCATAAGTATTTATTGATTTTTTTTTTTTTTTTTGGGTGGAGAGGCAACAAATTGTAAAGAATGTGTTGCATTAAACTAAATATAGCCTCACTTATTATAAGGTGTTGCATTTTTCTTTATGATTTTGTTCTATGTATTGCAATATTTTTCGAAGTGTAACCTACATGGCGATGTTATATGTTTAATTTACAATATTGTGAGAAAGTAATTTCTTTGAGTAAATATATTTCTTAAACTTTTGAAAGAGCACATATGACTGATTAAGCATCGTAGTATATGTTCTGTAGAAACTCTGAGTCAAATTTTAATTTGGGAATGATGTAAATGATTCTATCTTGCTTTTCACAAATGGATGAAATTTTTTCTATTTGTGCACCAAAACATCTTATATTACTCACTCCGTCCCAATCAAAGAGTCCATTGTCAAAATAAAATCTTGTCCCATTTAAAAAGTCTACTTTGAATTTATTTACATTACATACCCTTACTAATATTACAATATATGATTCACAACTAGCCCTTACTTCTAAAGTAAGGATATAAGTGAAAAATATGGTGATAAATTACTTATTTTAAGTGTTGTACCTCATCACCCATAATAAATTATACACATTTCAAATTGGACTCTTTGAATGTGACGAGGGAGTACATTATTTGCATTACTAATATTACATTAATGTGGGAGTGCGCACAAACTCGTACACAAAACACACACACACACACATATTCGTTCTAAACTGTCTTCAATCTAAGTTATGAAATTCTAAATTTATGCAAAATATAATTCATTTTTAGATGAATTACTAATTGGAATGAATTGTGAATGTGTGGATATATTGAATTATTAAACATCTAGATTAATACATATTTAATATAAAAAAAATCAATAGATATTAATATACTGAAAAAAGTAGTGGTGACTTTCAATAAATGAAAATATGAGAGAAACAGGAAATAAGTGAAATTATTTTTTAAAATGCATTATACAGTTAAAAAATAAAACTAAATACAAATATATTCTAAGATTTCACATTAATAATGACTATGCATATTCGTTTGATAAATGTTGTTTAACTTGGTCATTATTTTTGTTCTAATCTTAAACAAATCTGCCATTAATTTATATAATTCATTGTATCATTTAAAATCTGTTAAACAATTTAAATTATATGTAGAGTAAGTAAATTAATTTTCTTCAGTCTCAAATTAAAAGTTTAAACAACTCCATCAACACTCTCGATATTCCTAGCAATTCTTATATTGTTCCAAACACATTAGACACAACATATGCAAAATTAACACAACAAAATTATTCCGGCTACTACTTGATGTGATTAACACTCAAATTACATGCTTGGGTTAGACGGACCAACAAGATTAGTAGTCGGTGCACAAGACTGCTGCTTCTTCCTCACGTGCCTTCTTGCCCAAACATGCTTCCCTTTGATGGTATACTTGGCCTTTCCATCACCAACAATCGCGTCGACAAAGTCTTTTGAGCGAGCAACAACACGAGCAAATAGCACTTGTTCCTCATTTGACACATCTTGCATATAAATAGCTTCTATAAACCTCCCAAATTTCCTACCAACAAATTAAATATTTATACTTCAATTAGAAGTGTGACAATCTCTTGTACATATAGGTCCAGCTAGTCCAACTCTTAGAGTAATGCATAAATAAATCACATATGGATTTTTCAATATGTGACTTTAATGCAAAACGATCAAATTACAATAAAAAAAAATAATAATATGAGGGATTAAAGCTAGAAATTTTTAATTAAAAACCCAATGAGACTTCCAAATAAATTTTCAATTGAAATCCCAAATTTGGTGCATAAGCAATTTCATAAACCTCTTTTGGAGACTTCAAAATCATTTTCAAGCATGTGCATACCAAGAAATATGTGATGGCCAGTCTAATGCAACACAATATATCATAATAGAAAAAGAGGAAAAGTTCAAAAAATTTGATAAAAAAGATATTAAAATAACAGTGTACGTACATGTAAGTAATTATACGCACCTAGTGAAAAAAGTCTTAACTTCTTCCTCCGTAATGGGGTAACCTCTAGAGAATGTTAGGAAGATTGTCCTCTCATCAACGGACGAGTAATCATGTTTTTCATCGATAAAACTGAGGCTGTTTTCAAAAATCTGATTGAGGCCCTTGTAATCATCATCTTTTTCATCCTCTAATGGATCTTGGTAGCTTTGGATTAATAAATTTTGACTAGGCGAAGCCTGGAGAGTGTTGTTGAACATTCCATATCCTGCAACACCAGGTAAATTTGGGTAACCAAATACCAATTTTGGGTTAGTAGGTTTGGATGTGCTACCAGCCTGATAAAAGTTGCCAAGGTTTTCATGAGTAAGTGGCAACCCAACTATATCATTCAAACCACCTCCAAATTGATTAGTGTTACCGAATCTGGAAATTTCACTGCTACCTTCCATTATAACTAAGGGCCTCACCATTTTAACCTCATCACCATTGCCACTGCCATTGTGGAATACTTTTCCATCCAATGTAGTTCCATAAGAGCCCACTGAGTAACTTGCAGTTCTATTTTCACAGCTTATCGTTTCTAGGATGTCACGAAAGGCCCTGAAACAGATCTCATTAATCATTTTTTCAATCCCTCTAAATATCAAGATTCGATTCTCGTGAAAGTACTTGAAAGTGATGTTTTTCATGACAAAAGTTTGAAGGTTGTACATTTCCTGGTTGGATTTAGAGAATGGGAACACATCATTCTCCATACCCCTTAAACCCAAAACAGTCTCCTCCACTATTTGATTGACCAAATGAGTTGGTGAGGAGGACAACTTGTTGACCAAAGTCAAGTCTTTTACAACTTCTCGCTCCAGCCATAGAAAAAACGCCATAACTTGCATGGACTCATATGGGTCACGATGTAGTTCTAGAATCAATCGTGAAAACAGCTTGCGGTCAATGGTGTGGAATGATTTGAATTCCTCATCAGTAACTGTAGACTGGAAATTGTTAATTGGGACAAAGGGCTCCATGGTCAAAATAAATTATCTTAGGGAGGAAATAAAATGAGAGAGATGGATAATAACGATGACCAAGGTGGAGAGTTCACATGATTTTTTGTGTTTTTATAGAGGGAATTGTTTGTTTCAATTATGGAAAGTAGGTAGAATACAAATGACAATTGATAACATTTACCATTAATAATTATTTATTGGTCTTTGAATGAACTTTTGAATTTATGAGTAGGACTGATATTTGATACGTTACATCGTTGGACAGTTAAAAAAAAAATATTTACAGCGTCATATATTAAGGGGATTGTATATAATATACACGCTATGCATATATATCTTCTTGAGACTAAAAAGAAGTAAACGTTTTTCCATATGTCCATGTCTTGTTGTGAATATATTAAATTTCATAACGTACCCTCTATATTTATTTTTCTATCTTTCTCAAAAAAATATAGAAATAAGAAATATCAAAGGTAATAAATGAATAGATATTGAAACCGTCTCTTTAATTACTCTTTGTGGTTCAAATCGAGATTGAAATTTAATTATTGTTTAATATTTTCTAGTGGTTGTTAAATTCAAATATTGTCTTCATTTTACTACCTATTAATGTTTCAATTAAATTTTGTTTGTATGTTCCAAAATTAATTGCTATTACACAAATGAAATTGTGTTTTAATTTTGACTTTGGAACTTGAAGCCACCTAACTTAATAAATGTGATTGGTTATGCATCACCATATAATGTGTCATTGCATAGCGATTGTCAAGTAATGTATTAATTTATACCATTGCCATAAGAATTAGGTAGAGACTAAAATCTAATTCAATTTTGTAACCATTATCATACAACTCACTTAGTGAATAAAAAAAACTATCGTGAATTTAAATTGCTATTTTAAATAGATTAAGAAGGTAAACAGTTTGAGCTAAAATATTGAGTAAATAACTCTAGTGATCTTTAATTTGACCTCTCAACTTCAAAAATATTAATTTTAGTCCTTAAGTTTGAATTTAGAGTTTTATATGATTCATGGCTCAAATTCAACTCACCTAATATGCAACTAAAAGCATAGATATGAGAATGATGAGATGGATGTGCATGCATACTATGTTATAAAATAAGTAATGTAAGTATTAGAAATAAAATAGGAGTAGCTCCAATAGATAAAAAAAAAAAAGGAAAAAAGAGAAACACGGCAAAGATGGTTTGGACATGTACGTATGAGACTCCAAGACGCCCCAGTAAGATGGGTAGAAAATAGATAAGCAATTAATATTAAAAGGGCAGATGAAGACCTTAAAAGAATTGAAAAATAACTTTAAAATATGACATGTTATATTTGAATATAATGAATCGATGTGTCATGATCGTACATGATAGCGAGATATGATTCATATAACTGACCCCAAAGAGTGGGACAAAGACTTAGTTGTTGTCATGTTTGGGTTAGAGAGTTTAGACCCGCCAATGCGAGACACGACCCGATTGCCATCCTTATACGTCATAAATTTATCTTCCTTTTTTTTTCCTTTCTAAACCCTTATTAATATGATTATTTGTGATCTATAACTAATTTATAACTAATTATTAAGGATATAGGTAATTGTTATTGTTAAAGCAAAAATTAGCTGTTAGAGCAATTTTTTTCCATCTTCATAATATACCCTTAATTGTTTTAATTACTCAGCTTCCTCCTCCCAGGATATTTTAATTATTAAAACTTAAATTAAAACTGGACAGAAGATGAGAAGCCGCTGTAACAATTTATTCTGATGAAAGATAAGAAGCTTTTTCCTCTTGTCTTCCGTGGAGTATCCCAATTAAGCAACGTACTGCAACATCCATATTTACACAATAATTTGTGATAAAAACAAAGAACATGGCTATGAAAACACAGGAACTACAACAATACTAAAACTAATTGAACAGGGACAAATTGAACTAACCCTAAAAAATAAAAATTAAAAAAAAATCAATAATTGAGTCCTCCCACAAAATTTTCAGAAAATAAAAACACCTAACTTGCTATTCTATAATCTCCAAACTGCAACATTGGTAGAGTGAAAGTCTGGCAGTGCGACAATAATAGGTAGGTTCGGTGGGCAGCGGCCACACAATTGAAGAGGAGAGGCCGCCTGAAGGAGGGAAGAGTTATGAAAGGAGGCGAGGCTAAGAAAGGGAGGCGGCGCTAATTGGACGATGAATTCCTATCGCAGTAAACCGTAAAGATAAATGATTACAACAATTAAATTCATGTGTTGCATCCTGAAACTTGTAGTAGAAAAGTGACTCTCATTTTTTTGTTTTTACTAAAACAAAAATTCCAACTAAAGTTTTGAACACCAAATGTCGAAAAATCCTTATATACCAAACGCAATAGAAGTAATAAATCTGCATAAAAAATTTTAAATAACTAAAAATCTAAATCGCACCAAAAATAAGTAATATCGAAATTCAAATAAGATGAAAAATCAATTAATCCAAATCCAGAAGAACATGAGAACAACATACAACACCACAAACTACTGTTATCAGCCCATATTACACCACTTATTTATGATAGGAGCAATAATTGTTTCCAAATTTATTAAATTTTCTCTCCATAATAAATTCAAGTACTAGATTCTAGTTTTTTTACCTTTTATTTCTCATCATTCCAACCCAACTCTCGTGGGTCCATATCCATTCGATCCTTACGATGATGACTTTATTTGGATAGATAGATACGGTTGAGTTGAGATGAACAAATTTAATTAATAGTTGCCTCATGCTCCATTCGCTGCGACTCTGGCATTGCGGTTGTGTTTCTCTTGAGAAAACAGATATACAAATAATGTAAAATCAAACCATACGTTATAAGTCACCTCTTTCTTCTTTTCTTTTTTTTTTTTTGTTTTTTTTGTTTTTGTTTAGGGAGTTTATTAATCATCAATAACTTGCAAATTTTATTTTGTACACTAAAATTTTACTTAATGTTAACAAATTTGAGTATTCAATAATGCAATATATATATATATATATATATATATATATAGTTTAAAAATTGTACTTACTTTTTCAGAGCATCCGCATTAGCGCCTAGATTTAAAGGCTTGTTATCTCCTGTGTCCAGATTTTTCAGATTTCCATACCTCTACTGCTCCATCATTGTTGTTCATGAATCCAGTAAGACCAGAACAGTCATTAAATTCAACTCAGTAAGTTCCTCAATAACGCAAATACAGCTAAAAGAAATATTGAAACTATTGAAAGATAAATCTCCTGCAAATACATTAAACAGCTAGGGCTGTCAATTGGGTCGGGTTCGGGTTGGCGGGTTCGGGTTGGCGGGTTGGCGGGTTAATACTTGTAAACCCGAACACGACCCATTTATTATATGGGTCAATTATATAAACCCGAACCCGACCTGATTAACAAAATGCAACCCGAACCCAACCCATTAACCTGTTTATTTTGTGAGCTAAAAACCTATATATAATTATATGGGTTATATGGGTCAATAGGTGACCCAAATAACACATATAACCTGTTAACTTTAAATTCAAATTTAGAAATTAGACAAATTTGCACAAAACATCTAAATACTTAGAGATAAAAAAAACATATTACAGATAAAAAAAACATAAAAAATATATTAGAGATAAAAAAAAAAATTCAACCAGATCCATCACAGCCGGCCCTTTCTGATCCATCACGGTTCGGATGAGTGCAGGGGAGAAAGGAAATAAAGAGAGAAAAGAAAGGAAAAAAAAAAAAAAGGAGAGAAAGGAGGGAGTAGTCGGTTTGGTCATGGAAATGAGGAAGGGAAGAAGAAGTAGTGCAGGGAGAAAGGAAAGAAAGAGAAAAATAAAAGGAGGGAGGGGAAAAAAAAGAAGTGAAAGGAGGGAGTAGTCGGTCATGGAAATTAGGGTTAGGCCATGGAAATTCGGATGAGTGCAGGGGAGAAAGGAAATAAAGAGAGAAAAGAAAGGAAAAAAAAAAAAAAGGAGAGAAATGAGGGAGTAGTCGGTCATGGAAATGAGGAAGGGAAGAAGAGGTAGTGTAGGGAGAAAGGAAAGAAAGAGAAAAATAAAAGGAGGGAGGGGACAAAAAAGGAGAGAAAGGAGGGAGTAGTCTGGAGGGAGGGGACAAAAAAGGAGAGAAAGGAGGGAGTAATCTGTTATGGAAATTAGGGTTAGGCCAATTTTTCAAAATTACAAATTTAACCTCATAATTTATTAATATTACTTAGATGGTTAAACGGGTCGTAATTGGGTTTTGCGGGTTGACCTGAATTTGACCCGTTTATTATACGGGTTAAACGGGTCGACCCGTTTGACCCACCAACCCGAAAACCCCTAACCCAAACCCGCTTATATCGTGTCGGGTTCGTGTCGTGTCGTCGTGTCGTGTCGGATATTGCCAGCCCTATAAACAGCAAAGCCCAAAGAACATGTTCCTATTTCCACAGCTAATCAAATAGTATACAAGAGCCAGAAAAGGGGTTCTGCATAGCAAAATTCCTCATTTACCTTCCTTTGTACACAATTAATAGGATCTTACAGCCAAATGCTAACTCCTAAAACAAATAACGGCAAAATCAAATATTGAAATAACTAAAATAGGCCAAACCTAATCTTTTAAATAATCCATATGGAGAACTAAACACATTCATAAAAGAAAAAGAAAACCGAGAACACAAAATCCAGATTAAACTTTAACGTATCAGTGGATTCTTTAAAGAACGAAGTTCTGGAAATGGAATACACTTTGCTTCTTCAATAATGAAGCAAGTATTACACTCAAAACAACAAAAAATTTAAAGAAAAAGCGCTTCCCATGGAAAAAGGGAAAACAGGCCCAATGGATGCAAGTATTTAGAAAGACAAAAAACGTATTCGCTGGTGATGAAACTGATGAATTCGGATATGCACTCCTGAACAGTATCCTTAGCTTCCTTGGCGATCTTTCCGTTTGCAGGCAAGGCCTTCTTCACAATTCTCCCAATATTAGCAATAGGTAGAAAACGGTCCTGTTCTCTCACATTTGACTGAGGGCTCTGATCGCCGCCGCTCTCCAAACCACAGCCGCCGTACCCGCCTCCCCCAGGACTCATCGGAGGAGCTTCCGCCATCCTCTCCACCAACTAAAACCCTAGCCTCGCCCTAAACGCCGAAACCAAAAAAATCACATTCCAAAAACAAAAAAAACAAAAAAAACCGAAGCTTTTTATTTGATAAACCAAAAGAAAAAAGGCGAAAAAACTGGCGGGGGGCAATCTAGAGACAAAAAATTTGCAAAGAAATGGACCCTATGAGTGAGCGTAAAAAACTCACGAACGGAAACGAAGAGGAAGATGGTTTTGGAGGGAGTTTGGCGGGCTCTCGGGGACTGGTTGATGATGAATTCTTTTGTTTTTTTTTTTCTTTCAGGTTTTTCTGATTTTTATTTATTTAATTCTTTTTCCTTCTTCAGCGATGATGCAGAGGAGAAAGATCGGACGATGGAGAGCGGGGGGACGGAGAAGACGCGTTTGCTTAAGCTGCTTGCGTCAGCATCTCTTCAATGTTAAACCTTCAGTGACTATTTCAAAGTTTTTTTTTACCTTTTTTATTATTTTAACTTTAACATAAAACGGTCAAATTATTATTTTTTATTTTTGTTGACTCAAATTAAATTGTTGAATTGGGACAAACAAAGTAAGGAATAACTAGAAATAAATATTAATGATATAAAAGTAAGGGTAATTTTAATAGATGAAAATATAAAAGATGATTTGATAAAGAAACATCTAAACAAGATTCAACGGAAAAATATTTTAAAAGAAAATACAAGCTACATTTATAACTAAAACCGAAATTGAATATGCATCTAAACTGTCACATTCAATGTATACATTAGTTGTGATTGTGCATATCTGTTTATTCAATGCTGAGAATTAAGTCAATTGTCGTCTTGTTTTTACTTTGATGGATTCTGGAAACCTCGAATTAATGATGGTTGACCAGGCAATGCACAAGGAGCATTGTTGGATGTTCCAGATCCTGCACCATTCCACCCGATAGGGTGCCAATATACAACCCTTGAGTTACCAGCTTGGGGATGGTTACCACCCACTTGGCAAGGGTGGGCAAAAGGAGAAAGGTTGCCTGAGTTACCAGGTTGGGAAGCGTTAGCATATTGGAAAGGGTAACCACCAACCTGGTAAGAATTAGCAAAGTAAGAATGGGTACTCGAATTTTCAGCTACCAATGGCAATCCAACCATAGCATTCTTGGCACTCCCAACTTGAACATCGTTATTGAAATAAGAAAATTCTCCACCACCTCTCCTTAAATCTGAGAACCTTACAATTTTAGGCCCTGTGTCACTGCCATTGCCACCATCAACATTGACTGCTTTTCCAGCCATTGTAACTGCAGAAGAGTCCAGCGAGTAAAAACCAGTGCCATTTCCATGGCTAGTCATTTCCAAGATGTCACGAAATGCTCTGAAACAGACTTCGTTGATCATTTTTTCCACCCCTCTGACAACAGTCACTCGATTCTCATAAAAGTACTTGAAAGTGATGTCTTTTTGGACGAAATTTCGAAGGCAATACATTTCTTGATGGGGTTCAGAGAATGGAAACACATTACTCCCCACGCACCTTAAACACATGACGATTTCCTCCACCATTTTGGTGACCAAATGAGTGGGTAAAGTTAACAACTTGCTGACTAGAGCCAAGTCGTTCACAACATCCCTTTCTAACCACAATAAAAACGCCATAACATGCATTGATTCTTTTTGGTTCCGGTTGAGATCAAAAATCAATTTCATAAAAAATTTCCGATCAATGTTGTGGAACAAATTAAATTGCTCATTCGTAACTGTAGCATATGATTTGCTAACAGTAGGAATTGGAACAATGGAGTTCATGGTGAGAAAGGAGGTTTTTAGTGAGATAATAAAATGAGAGAAGTAGGACTGTGAGTTTAGAAGTAGGACTGTACCGAAATTTATAGAGGTAAATGTATATCCTTATTAAACTATTGCATTTATTTCATTTTGTCTGGTTGTATATCGAATTTATAGAGGTAAATGTATATCCTTATTAAACTATCGCATTTATTTCATTTTGTTTGGTTGTCAGTTAATTTATAGATGTTATGATTTTCCATTTTTCTATATTTTTCTTTTTATTTTTTTCCTTCTCTTTTCATCTTTAATGAAATTTATATACATTTTCATAATTCCTTTTTTTTTTTTTTGAAGTATTAATTTAGCTTTTTACAATTAATTCATTTAATAAATGATCAATTCCCTCCTTCTTTTCTATTTTTCTTCAATTTTTGTCATTTAAATTTTTCCAGCACAAAAATTGTCACCGCCATCCCGTCGACAAGCCGCCACCACCACCACCACCGTCGCCGCACTCCCCTCGTTCCACCAACAAATCCAGAAAATCAACAAAAATCTTCCTTCTTGTCACCGTGAAACCTTAGTCTCCATAACAGATCTGGAAAATCCCTTTCTTTGAAGACAAATCTTTGTTTCCTCTGCTAATGCCGAAACAGCATCAAAACCAACATCTGCGAAAAACATTTTCCCAGAAATCTTAGCGGAAGAAGAATAGCATTTTGGGAAATCAAACAAGTTTTTCCAGAAATCTCAAGGAAACATAAACATGGTCATGATGGGTATGATTTGTTTTCAAAAGAAATGACGAGAATAAATTACAATGAATAATCACTCACAAGTTGGATTCAAATCTTTCTGTGCATCTCTCTTTCAAAAGAGGACAGTCCAGAACTTACAGATTCTGTAAGTTTGTAAGGCATTGAAATGCTTATGCGGAGGGGAATTGCTTGAGGTTCTTGCAATACCAGGTTTCCAAATCTTTAAGGGATTCTAAGCCTTCAAGTCAATTTTCGAAGACAAGGAAGACTACTTTCAAGTTTGAAAAAACACTCAAATTAAGAAGTTTAGGCATATGCAACACCTCCAAAAAAAGGAAATACTTTATCTGTTGAATGTATTGAAATAATTGCATCTGACCACTCCTCCAAACCATCAGTATTCTCAAGCTTAAGAAACCTCAATGCTGGAAAGAGAGTAATTTCTACCCCAATATTGTTTTTGCTTTCCCAATCTGGATTTGACCAACCATAAAATTCTTTCCCTAGGCAGTTCACCTTCGGTAATGATTGTATCTCTAGATATTCAAAACCTGGCAGGTCCCAAAATGATGGGAGTTGTCGACATTTATCCAAGCCCGCTAATGTGAACTTCACTAGATCACGGAGTAGCATAAAATTGTTCTTCGTTTTCATCCAAGATGGAAACTCTAGGCTTTGGTAACCAACAATTTTCAAACTTTTCAAATTCAAATGGGGTTTGAGACCCTCCATAACTTCAATGTCATTGCAATCATGTTTCCTCTCATCCCAACGAAGTTCTTAAGTCTGAATATTTATTTTCTTGGACAAGTTAGATCTGAAAAGAGATTCATAAGCTGCTCACATTTTGAAGGCAAAAAATCCTTAGCACACCTTTAAGGTTGTCCAAGTGTTCTAACTCTTCAATTTGGAATCCGTCGGATTTGTCCACTTTAAAGAAAGGTAGAGTTTGAAGATTAGTCAATTTGCCCAATCCTGGAAGCAAATATTTACGGGTACGAGACACAATGCGATGCACATTAAGATGTCTCAAATTAATTAAATTCCCAAAGCTATTAGGCACCTCTTCCAAATTCTTAACTCTTAGGATTTGGAGAAAGTATAATTCTGTGAAGAACTTTGGAAGCCTGTATATGCAAGTCTTCATGATGTCATTAATATACCTTAAAGGTGAAATCTTACCAATTGCATCTGGTAACCCTTGTGCACGCCAATCTTGCACAATCAAAACTGAGAGACATTTGAAGTTTACAGAAAAATCTTCAAACACATAACATCCTTCCAAACAAAGTGTTCTCAACTTAGATGCACTACTACAAAAAAGACTTTTAATGGCGGTTTTTAAGGGCTTTTAACGGCGGTTTTCGGCCTTTTTGAACCGCCATATATCCGACAGCCATAGAAAGGTTACAGACTTTCTATGGCGGTTGGGAACCGCCATAGAAAGTTAGGCTTTCTATGGCGCTTTTTTTCAAAACCGCCGTAGAAAGGACTTTCTATGGCGGTTCGCTTAGAAAGTTAGGCTTTCTATGGCGATTTTGAAAAATATATATATAAAAAACAGCAAGAACAGCCGTAGAAAGTTTTTGATATATATATTTCAACTTTATTCAAAAAATATATATATCAAAAACTTCCATGCTAATAAACCGAATTACCACCAAACTTCACAAAATTTTTGTGTGCATCTATCAAATTCTAATTAATTTAATCATTAACAGTAAGAACATTACAATAACAACATAATCCTGAAGTAAACAGCCAATATATATATATACAAAAATCCAATCACAGCCTAATCAATTTTGAGAATAAATCAAACCAAAATCAGTAGGAAAATTATAAAATGGAACATACAATAAACCACAAATTTAATACTAATCAAACCCGAATTTAATCATTCATCATCTCACCAAACCCGAATTTAACACTAATAATAAACCCTAGGCCAATCGCAATAATCAAGTAACAATAAAATTTGTAAAGCTTAAATAAAGTTGAAACTATTCGATATAAACTTTTTTATGATTTGAAGCCCACAACAAGGACCGATTGTGGTGAAATTATGATGGGGGATTAACTCCAAGTGGTGGGTGATGGCCGATTAAGAAACCATCTCCGGAGTTGGGTGACGGTGGATCTTGTTATCAATGTCACCGGAAGAACGGCTTCGGGGGAAGACAAGAGAAAAAACCAGCGGCGAGAAGATGGGCGCCAGCGACGAGAGAACGGCTTCGGTTTGCTGGAGATGGAAACAGGGGGAAGTCGCGGTTGGCTGGAGATGGAAACAAAGGGAAACCCTTAAAATTCAAACAAAATCAAGTTTCTATGGTAGTTTTAATAAAAACCGCAGTAGAAATGGACTTTCTACGGCGGTTGAAATTAAAACCGCCATAGAAAGTAACTTTCTATGGCGGTTTTAATTAAATCAACTGTACAAAACCCGTAATTGTGAATTCCCGCCCGTTCCTCTATTCCTATTAATTTCTAGTTTTTCTTTTTTTGTAAATAACCCCCAATTTTTTTTAAATTTAATAATAAATATGTAATTTACCATTTATCAATTTTTATAGTAAAATTCATCATAATTATTAATTATATACAAACTCATGCCTTTATGTTATGATAAACAATAAATAAATTTCAACTATTGTTACATAATAATTATAAGAAAACTTTTGAAGTAATGTTACATAATAATTATAAGAAAACTTCAAAAATAGCAATTTTCATTGAATTACTAATAAGATTTTTGAAACACACTTTCTACGGCGATTTTTTTTAAAACCGCCGTAGAAACATACTTTCTACGGCGGTTGTAAGAAATCGCCGTAGAAAGTAGGGACTTTCTATGGCGGTTTTCGAATGACCGCCGTAGAAAGTCCCTTTCTGCGGCTGTTATCAAATAAACGCCGTAGATAATGTCTTTCTATGTCGGTTCTATATAGAACCGTCGTAGAAAGTCCGTATTTTCTTTTTAATGGCGGTTTTGAAAAGTCCATTATGTAGTAGTGATGGAATAATACCTTTCAGACTCTTCCATAGTCTTTTTTCATAAAATGAATTAATGATGGATAAATGCATGGTTTCAGTCTCATTGCTTCCAACCTTCCCAACTTTCATGTCATGTAATAATTCTCTGATACCTGTAATGAAACATCATGCACAATGTCGTGCATCTTGCAACATGTGATATTATTGTGACGATCCTTTTTGGCATCTTGTAATAGAGAACTCTTCAAAAGAATGTTGAGATAGATATCACCCATGTCTTCCATTTGCCAATGACTTCCTTGGGGAGGATTGAGAAACCCTTGCACCATCCAAAGTGGTACCAATTCATCCTTTCTCAAGATAGTGTCTTTTTGAAAAATTGCACAATATGCAAAACACTGTTTTATTGATAGTGAAGGCAAGTGATCATAACTCAACTTGATAGCAGAAAGAACTCCATTACCTCCAAAATTGGGCAGACTCCACAGTTCACTTTTTTCAATCATTAACCATTCTGATTCACAATTTTTTGAGTGTAGTAAGCCTCCTATTGCCTTTATAGCCAGAGGAAAACCAACCCCCCCCCCCCCCCCCCCCCCCAAATTCTTGTGTTTTTGTTTGCACCACCCTTTGCAAAGGCTAATCACTCGAATAATGCCAAACTCTGATCTTCCGAGAGTATATGAAGCCGATGGCATCCAAATGATCTCATTACGAGGGAGACTTCCTCACTGCGTGTAGTGCCCAAAACTTTGCTTCCCTTAGAACCCCTGATTTTCAGCAAACATCTCCTCATTCAATCTCATTCGTCTCTGTTTTCCTTCCCGACATCATCCAATACCAGCAAATATCTTTTACCTCTCGATTGCTCTTTCAATTTGTTTACCAAAGCTTCTGTACAAGACAATTGGTGGTTGGTTCCAGTGAGAGACTCCAAACTTTGAGCTAACAATCTTTCCACGTTAAAATCGTCAGAAACACAAATCCACTCTTTTGTCAAAATAACTCTCCACCATTTCATTCTTGTAAATAAGCTGAGCCAACGTTGTCTTTCCTTGACCACCCATTCCCAAGATGGTAATGACGGGTAAATCTCTCTCATAGTCTGACTCAATTAACATGCTTATCACCTTTAAGATATCATCATCCCTCCCCACAATTTCCGAATCCTCCACATAAGGATCAGTAAATCTTTTTGCACTAAGATCAGGAAGTGAGTTTGTGAACTCAACAGCCAGAAGACCAATCTGGGTTGTTTCTGCATAAACTTCATGTAAGGACGAGACAACATCCTTAATCTTATGGGCCATCTTGGAATGAGAAACAACAGGATTTGAGGATGAAAAGAAGTTGCGTATCTTTTTCCTCTTGCCGCTCTCGATCTTCTCCCGAAGAAGTTCATACCCAAAATCATCCAACACAATCTCAGCATTGAGGGCAATGGACTTGAGCTTCTTCAGCCGAAGTTGCACGACTTTGCTGGTTACTTTCTTGCTTTAAGCATCCGACAACAAAGCTTGAATCATCTCCAGCTTCTTTGCGAGCATTTTGAGTTCTCTCTTCTCTCCGAATGAGAGACGGAGCTCATCAGCAGCAAGTGAAAGAGCCTTTGTCAACAAGGCCTCTGTAAGAAATCCAATAGCCGCATCAGCCATCTTCAGAATGCAAGAATAATGCTCAGTTCTGTTGGATATCACTGAGCGATGGAAGAATGTAAAACAAAGATAAGATGATGAGCTGGGAATGGATCAATAATTGAATACGGGAGTGAGGACCTGCACTTCTTTCTTTCTTTAGTGGATTCCTAAACTGATTCCAAAGTTCCTGTGCTTTATTTGCGTAAACAATCTGTAGATCACATTTTCAGTAATCTTGTTTTTTTTTTTTTTTTTCTCCACCGAATGTGTCTCTCTTCTTCTTCTTATTTTCGTTTGTAGTACTCTCTTCGTTCAATTGGAAAATCTATTTTGAAAAATATTTTTTCTCCCAATAGAAGAGTCCACAATTAGTCAATACTAATTAAGTAGTGATATAAATTGAATAAGTGTGTGAAATTAGTTAATTTAGGTGTTGTATCTTGACAATCATAATAAATTATACATTATTTAAATTTGACACTTCTAATAGAATGGATGGAGTATATATTTTTTTTATGAAGTTATTAAAAATGATGCAAAGAAAAAAATGTACATTTCAGATGAGTATAACGTTAAAACAAGAATAAGAGATTAACCATGTTGATTTCGATGTTCAAAACTGAATTTCAGCATTATGATATAAACTAGTTAATCAAGCATGCAAGTCTATACATAAACATTAATTTTTATCAAGCGTGCAGGTCTGAGGCTAAGTAATAAAAAATGCATTGAATAAATTTTAATAATGTAAAAATGATCTATTAATAACATTTTCAAGGTTTTAGATCATATAAATAAATTATCTATTAAAAAGAGTATAATATAAAAATGTAACATAGAATTCAAACTCCTCAATCACCATCTAATAAAATGGAAATTCCACACCAACCTCACACTTGACCTTTAATTGAAAAGTGATTCCAACAAAAGTGCTGATATTTTTCAATGGAAGAGGACCGACCATTATTACTTCTTACTTTGTTTCTCTAGTGGGACTCACAGGGCATTGCCCGTGTTCATTATTTTGGTTTGTTTTTTGTTTGTATATTAATTTTAATATATTACAATTATTTTTAATACAATTTTTATTTAACTACATATTTTTATATTTTAAATACACGTTTTACATTAAAAAAACTCTTTTTCAAAACTATCTTTCTATTTCTTCTTCAATTTTTGTCATTTTTACTTTTCCTACATTAAATTCTTTTTTTGGTTTTGGGTTGACTCAAAATTTTTTTTTTCTCATTTGAAAGCATGGTTGACTAAAATTAAATTTGTTAAACAAAGTAAGGAATACTCTAGAAACAAATATTAATAGTGATATACAAGTAACGGTAGATTTAATAGATGAAAATATGAAAGATGGTTTGGTAAAGAAAATATCTAAAACGGATTCAACAGAAAATTATTTCAAAAGAAAATACACGCAACATTTAAAATTTCCAAACTGTCACATTCAATGTTTAGATTAATTTGATTACGCATATCCGTTTAATCAATGCTGGCAATTAACTTGGTTGTCTTCTTGCTGAAATGTTCACCTTAAGTAGATTTTCATAGATAATTAACAAAGTGTTCTTACACGTCGAGTTTTCTGTTTATTTTATCTAGAGTAAATTATACTTATAGTTACTTATTTGTTTGCAAATACTCGTAACATTTATTATAGTTGGTAACAGTTAGGGCCTGTTCTTTTTGTGGGTTTGAAAACAAGTTTCAAACAAAACTTCAAAACTATGTTCTCTTTAGTTTTAAAACCAAGTCTCAAACCCAATTTCAAGAAAAAGTTTCCTACTTCTCCTTCCTACTTCTTCTCCTTCCTTCTTCTTCTTCACTCCCGCCACCGCCCCCACCGCCGCCACTTCTTCTTTCTTTCCTCTTCTGTCTTCTTCTTCCTAGGCGAAGCCGGCCGAGGCGGGCTTCGGCCCTTCGGAGGCGGAGTCTTCGGAGGAGGACGAGGAAGCCTCCGGCTCGGCGGAGGCGCTGCTTCGTTGCGCTTCTTTCCTAGGCTTCCGCTTCTCTTCCGAGGCTTCTTCTTCTTCTGGTCTTCTTCGGTTCTTCTTCACTCCCACCTCCAAAACTCTAATATTCACTCTTCTCCAAACTTCTTCTTCTTCCTCCTCCTCATTCTTCTCCAAACTTCTTCCTCTTCCTCTTCCTCTTCGTCTTCTTCTTCTTCTTCCTCTTCCTCTTCCTCTTCCTCTTCTTCTTCTTCACTGGAGGTGGGATTTGAAATTGTAGGGTTTAGGGGGCGGTGGCGGCAGAGCAGATGGTGAAGGAGGAGCAAAAGGGAGGGGGGAGAGAGAGAGGATATGTTTGGTTTCTTGAAAAAAGAAAAAAGAAAAAAGAAAAAGTAATTTTAAAATTTTAGTTTTAAAACTTATTTTCAAAACTTTGTTTCTTTGTTTTGACTTAAAACCCAATTTGTTTGAAACTTTTTCTCAAAACAAGTTTCAAACTTGGCTTCAAAATCATCTAAAGAACAGGCCCTTAAAGAAAAAATAAAATTTATGTTGATGAGGAGCTTGTGGAGTTTACACTTGAAAATATCCATCAACTACTTTTTATTTGTCGTAAATTGAAAACTATTGGGGGACTAATTCTGTCAAAACTCTTAACATCTGGGCCAAAAAATGTCATAAGTAGAAGATTGGAGGTGCTTGGGCTTCATAATTTTAATACTCTATTCATCCCAAAAACTCATCAGTTATAACGTTTGGTAGCCCAAAATTGACTTGGCTTTCCCAAAAGGCTCACGATGAGTTTACTACAAATTGGTTTGGGAAATTCAATGGTAAAAAGAAGGCGTTTTGTTAGCTCATTATTCATTATTTAGTACGAAATGACAAAATGACATAATCCAAAAAATTATACAACAAAAGCTTTGGAAGGATGACTACCCTTTAGGATAATTTACAAAATCTACATTAACAACTCTTTATTAACCCTTTGTGTATTTTCGCCCCAACATAACATAGAGGAAGTCCTACGGTAAAGTCACCAATCAGTCTTTGCTCACTCGCCCACTTTCTTTTGACTTCGACTAACTATCCAAACTAAAAAGAGTCCAGTCTTGAAAATATATATAGTTATGAGTTTAAGATGCATTATATAAAACAAGCTATATATTACACTTTTTCATATATATCATTATTATTAAATTATAAACCGTTTATTAAGGGTATTGCAAGGAAAATAACAAAAAATGGGAATCCATGGAATCTAATCCTCTGTACCATGTATTCTTTTAAATGGGGTAAAAAAGTTAGTTTAGATTTTTTTACCCCATGATAAGCGCACACGAATACAGAAGATTTGATGTAGATTTCCATAAGTATTTATTGATTTTTTTTTTTTTTTGGGCGGAGAGGCAACAATTTGTAAAGAATGTGTAGCATTAAACTAAATATAGCATCACTTATTATATGGTGTTGCATTTTTCTTTATGATTTTGTTCTATGTATTGCAATATTTTTCAAAGTGTAACCTACATAGCAATATTATATATTTAATTTACAGTATTGTGAGAAAGTAATTTCTTTGAATATATATATATATATATATATATATATATTTCTTAAACTTTTGAAAGAGCACATATGACTGACTAAGCATCGTAGTAAATGTTCTATAGAAACTCTGAGTCAAATTTTAATTTGGGAATGATGTAAATTATTCTATCTTGTTTGCCGCAAATGGATGAAATTTTTTCTATTTGTGCACCACAACATCTTATATAAATATTATCCTCATTTACATTACTAATGTTACGTTAATGTGGGAGTGCACACAAACTCGTACACACAAGCGCGCACACACACGCAAACACACACACACACATATATTTGTTCTAAACTGTCTTCAATTTAATTTAAGAAATTCCAAATATATGCAAAATAAAATTCATGTTTAGATGAATTACTAATTATGATGAATTGTGAACGTGTGGATATATTGAATTATTAAACATCTAGATTAATACATATTTAATATATAAAAAATAATACATATTAATATACTGAAAAAAGTAATGGTGACTTTTAATAAATGAAAATATGAGAGAAATAGGAAATAAGTGAAATTATTTTAAAAAATACAATATACAGTTAAAAAATAAAACTAAGTACAAATGTATTCTAAGATTTCACATTCCTTTTTTAATTAAATTTTTTTTTTTATAGTAAGACTTCACATTCAATGATACAGTAATAATGACTATGCATATTGGTGTGATAAATATTGTTTAACTTGGTCTTGATTTTTGTTCTAATCATAACCAAGTCTGCCATTAATTTATATAATTCATTGTATCATTAAAATCTATTTAAACAAATTAAATTATGTGTAGAGTAAGTAATTAATTTCTTTAAAGTTTAAACACTCCATCAACACTCGATATTCCTAGCAATTCTTAAATTGTTCCAAACACATGAGAACTCAAAAGAGAAACAACACTACCACTAGACAGAACACATGCAAAACTCCGGCTACTACTTGATGTGATTAACACTCAAGTTACATGCTTGGGTTAGAAGGACCAACAAGATTAGTAGTTGGTGTAGAAGACTGCTGTTTCTTGCTCACGTACCTTCTTACCCAAACGTGCTTCCCTTTGATGGTATACTCGGCATTTCCATCACCAACAACCGCGTCGACAAAGTCGTTTGAGCGAGCAACAACGCGAGCAAATATCACTTGCTCCTCACTTGACACATCTTGCATATAAATAGCTTCTATAAACCTCCCAAATTTCCTACCAACAAATTAAATATTTATACTTCAATCAGAAGTGTGACAATCTCTTGTACGTATAGTTCCAGCTACTCAAACTCTTAGAGTAATGTATAAATAAACCACATATGGATTTTTCAATATGTGACTTTAATGCAAAAAGATCAAATTACAATAAAAAAATTAATAATATGAGGGTTAAACCTAGAAATTTTTAATGAACCCCAATGAGACTTCCAAATCATTTTTCAATTGAAAATATCAAATCAGGTGAATAAGTAATTTTTGAAACCTTTTTAGAGACTTCCAAATAAATTTTCAAGCATGTGCATACCAAGAAATATGTGATGGACAGTCTAATACAACACAATATATCATAACAGAAAAAAAGGAAAAGTTAAAAAAATGGATAAAAAAATGATATTAAAATAACAATGTGCGTACATGTAAGTAATTATACGCGCTTACTGAAAAATATCTTAAGTTCTTCCTCCGTAATGGGGTAACCTCTAGAGAATGTCAGGAAGATTGTCCTATCATCAACAGATGAGTAATATGTTTTTCCTCCATAAAATTGAGGATGTTTTCGAAAATCTAACTGGAACCCTCGTAATCATCATTTTGGTCATGCTCTAATGGATCTTGGTAGCTTTGGATTAATAAAGTTTGACTTGGCGAAGCCTGGAGAGTGTTGTTGAACATTCCATATCCTGCAACACCAGGCAAATTTGGGTTCCAAAATACCAATTTTGGGTGAGTAGGTTGGGATGTTCTACCAGCCTGAGAAAAGTTACCAAGGTTTTCATGATTAAGTGGCAACCCAACCATATCATTCAAAGCACCTCCAAATTGATTACCATTACTGAATCTAGAAATTTTACTACCACCTTCCATTATAACTGAGGGCCTCACCATTTTAACCTCATCGCCGCTGACACCGCCATTGTGGACTACTTTTTCATTCAATGTAGTTCCATAAGAGCCCACTGAGTAATTTGCAGTTCTATTTCCACAACTTATCATTCCTAGGATGTCATGAAAGGCCCTGAAACAGATCTCATTAATCATTTTTTCAATCCCTCTAAAAATCTAGATTTGATTCTTGTTAAAGTACTTGAAAGTGATGTTTTTCATGACAAATTTTTGAAGGCAGTACATTTCCTGGTTGGATTTAGAGAATGGAAATACATCATTCTCCATACACCTTAAACCCAAAATAGTCTCCTCCACTATTTGATTGACCAAATGAGTAGGTGAGGAGGACAACTTGTTGACCAAAGTCAAGTCTTTTACAACATCCCGCTCTCGCCATAGAAAAAATGCCATAACTTGGAAGGACTCATTCAGGTCACGATGTAGTTCCAGGATCAATCGCGTAAACAGCTTGCGGTCAATGGTGTGGAACGATTTGAATTCTTCATCAATAACTTTAGACTAAAAATTGTTAATTGGGACAAAGGGCTCCATGGTCAAAATAAATTATCTTAGGGAGGAAATAAAATGAGAGAAATGGATAATAACGATGACCAAGGTGGAGAGTTCACATGACTTTTTGTGTTTTTATAGAGGAAATTATTTGTTTCAATTATAGAAAGTAGGTAGGATACAAATGATAATTGATGACATTCACCAATAATAATTATTTATTGGTTTTTGAATGAACTTTTGAATTTATAAGCAGGACTAATATTTGATACATTACATTGTTGGACAGTTGAAAAAAATATTTATAGTGTCATATATTAAGGTACATTATATAATATACACACTATGCATTATATCTTCTTGAGACTAAAAGGAACTAAACGTTTTTCCGTAGGCCCATGTCTTGTTGTGAGTATATTAAATTTCATAATGTACCCTCTATATTTATTTTTCTATCTTTCTCAAAAAAATATAGAAAATGAGAAATATCACAGGTAATAAATGAATAGATATTGAAACGGTCTCTTTAATTACTCTTTGTGGCTCAAATTGAGGTTGAAAGTTAATTATTGTTAATATTTTATAGTGGCTGTAAAATTGAAATATTGTCTTCTTTTTACTAACTATTAATAATGTTTTAATTAAATTTTGTTTGTATGTTCCAAAATTAATTGCTATTACACAAATGAAGTTATGTTTTTAGTTTTGACTTTGGAACTTGAAGCCACCTAACTTAGTAAATGTGATTGGTTATGCATCACCATATAATGTGTCATTGCATAACAATTGTCAAGTAATGTATTAATTGATACCATTGCCATAAGAATTCGCAAGACACCAAAATCTAATTCACTTTTGTAACCATTATCATACAACTCACTTAGTGAATAAAAAAAACTATCGCGAGTTTAAATCGCCATTTTAACTAGAATAAGATGGTAAACCGTTTGAGCTAAAATATTGAGTAAATAACTCTAGTGATCTATAATTTGACCACTCAACTTCAAAAATATTAATTTTAGTCCTTAAATTTGAATTTAGAGTTTTATATGATTCATGGCTCAAATTCATCTCACCTAGTATGCAACTAAAAGCATATGATAGAGTAAATAGAGATATAATGTGGCGGGTATTAGAAAAGAAAAGGGTAAGGGTAGCGTATATAGAAACTATAAAAGGTATGTATAAAGATATGACAACATTTGTATGGACACCAGTAAAAATTTTTGGTGATTTTCAAATAACATTGGCATGCATCAAGAATCAGTTTTGAGCTAATATCTCTTTGTTTTAGTAATTGATGAGATTACTAAACATTTTCAAAACATGATCCCTAAATGTATGAAACCAAGGGTAAATGCTAAATTCGAAGTATGGAGAGAAACATTAGAATCAAAATGTTTTACATTAGTAAAGTTAAAACTGAATATATACATTGTCACTTTAGTAATCATGTAGATAACAATATTATAAAAGTTAAAATTAGAAAACATGAATTAAATGAAATACTTAGAATCTATAATAAAAGAAAATGGAGCAATTGATAAAGATGTAGCACATATGATTCAAGCATGGTGGACTAAATGGAGAAGTACGTCATCTATACTTTGTGACTGTAAAGTACCGCTAAAGCTAACAGGAAAATTTTAAAGAATGGCTATAAGGCTGGCGATGCTTTATGGTTCAGAGTGTTAGACGATATGAACATGAACAAAAAATCAGAGTAGCAGATATGAGTGTGTTGAGATGGATATGTGGGCAGACTAGGTTAGATAAAATAAGTAAAGTAGCTAGACATTAGAAATAAAATATGAGTAGCTCCAACAGATGAAAATAATGAGAGAAACACGCCTACGATATTTTTGACATGTACATATAAAGAAGACTCCTAGACGTTCCTATTAAGATGGGTAGGAAATAGATAAACAATTAATATTAAAAGGGGTAGAGGAAAACCTTAAAAGAATTTTAAAACAATTTTAAAATATGACATGTTATGTTTGAATATAATTGAATCGATGTGCCATGACCGTACACGATAGTGAAATATTATCTATATAGCCGACACTACATAGTTGGACAAAGGCTTATATTTTGTTGTTGCCATGTTCAGGTCAATGAGTTTAGACCCGCCAATGCGAACACCCTCCCCGGTGACTATACAAAATTCCTGGTAATATCCTTGGGTACCGGTGCAGCCAAAAACCAAAGTGAACTCTTGTAATGGAACGTACGAGGAAGTATCATTAATTAATGTTTGAAGAAAGGATAGAAGGAATATTGCAGGGTGCACGGGCAAAGGTTCAAATAAAGGTTCAAATAAGCCTCAGATGTTTGCCCCAAGGTCCAGATAAGCCCATAATGTTACTTTTGGATCAAAAACACTGCTAACGTTACAAAAAAGGGCCAAATAAGCCCCTCCTCCGTTAACCATCCGCCACATTAGCAATTTTTGCTGACGTGGTTAAAAAGTGCTCCATGTAGATAAAAATTTGCTGACTGTCCCTCGAATTCTTGAAAACTTTGCAAGCCCGAAATCTGCAATCTTGGGTTTAAGATCACCGTCGAGAAGTATGTTTTCGGGGTTAACATCGCAGTGGATTATCCATTCTAGACACTCGTGGTGAAGGTAGGCTAGACCTTTGGCTGTTCCTAATGCCACCGCGAACCTTTGTTTCCATCCCAGAAAATTTGGTCCGAACAAATGTTTGTCAAGAGATGAGTTTTCTACAGATTAGTAAACCAAGATTCTGCGCCGCTTTTTGGAGCAATATCCCCATGTTCTAACTAAATTCATGTGATTAATTTTCCCTATGGTGTTCATCTATGGCCAGAATTCTTCTTCAGCCTGAAAAATTCTCGGCACCGCTTCTTCCCGAATCGACCGAAAAGTCTAAACCCGCCTAGAACTGAGAAGCTCCACGTGCATATTTTGCGATTTGTCTCCAGTAGCTCCCGTAGGGAAACAAGGTGCATCAATGGTCCGTGTTTCTTCGCCACATCTGTGAGCGTTCTGTGAGGCAGAGAGCCAGTGATGAGATTATGAATGTTTCCGATGAGTGGCAGAGGGGTAGGCCCCGGAAGAAGCTTGCGAGGGTGGGATTTCTTTGAATGAATGGTGAATAACATCAGCAAGAGGAGGAAAGAAGAGAGCAAAACAATGAGCTCCATGGAAATAGGTTCAACGGTTCTGTATGAGACAGAATGAGAATGAAGAGAAGCTTTTATTCCCATTTTTACTGCTTATTCCAAGTCATTATGTACTATTTTTGGTTACAGGGTAAATAAAATACGTGTCGCCTACGTGGAGCACTTTTTTAACCACGTCAGCAAAAATTGCTAATGTGGCGGATGGTTAACGGAGGAGGGGTTTATTTGGCCCTTTTTTGTAACGTTAGGGTTGTTTTTGATTCAAAAATAACGTTAGGGGCTTACCTGTACCTTGGGTCAAACATCAAGGGCTTATTTGAACCTTTCCCCCATGGTGCACACCGTGTGGTAAAACAGTGTTCGCAACCCATAAAGAAGAGTAACCCCTCTAAGCAGCTAGCCAACGCAAGTCTTGCAAACTTCAAGGGAAGCATCCCTCATGCACTGAACCAACACGAACACATCCTTATTCGATTCGGAAACCTTAAGAACGCCTTTCGCAAACATCTTTCCCGACGCGTAAGCTTCCTCCGACAACCCGGAGAGAAACTCCGTCAACTTTTCTGCCAAAACAACCCTACTTATATTTTGCTTCTTCAGAACGAAGTATCCGAGGGGCTTGTTGGAAATTTTTTCGTAGAATTCAATGTCGGAGTACCTGAACAATGGCGGAGCCAGAAACCACACTTTAAAAATTACAGAGGACCCAACACGTGAATAAACTTTTTCTTGACAATTAAATACATTATTTAAATAAATTAATATGCACTCCTAATAAGGATACAAGTGGGGTTTGGAGTGGTCCGGGGACCACCCCACCCCCTGGCTCCACCCATGAGTACCTCAACAGGCAACCTTGGAACCAGGCAAACCCTGATTTCTGGACCGGGCATTTTTCGCTAGCCCATCTGACCAGTTTGCCCACGCAAGTTGTGCAATCTACTGTGGAAACATCGGCCACACATTGAGCCAGGCTGAAAACCTGGTCGATGTCCTCGCTAGCGGAGCCGGTATGAGGATTCGTTATGGAGAGGTTGTACAAAACCAGGTCCAAGTTCTTCTCGTATTGACCGCCTGTGGTGAAATTCTCATCATGGCGGCCGTCAGAAAATGCTGGACAACAGGCTTGAAAAGGTCAACAGCTCCGGCAGCGGCCACCGGCACGAGATGAATGGCGATCGAGACGACGCAGACGAAAAGGACTCGTTTTGAGACAGCCATTAATTATTAATGTTGTTGATCGATGAAGAAGATGAGTTTATAATTTATATACACACACACACACACACACATATATATATATATATATATGAAGTGAAGTGATACTTTGGAGATCTTGAAAGTATGCATTTTCGATCACTTGCAACTAATTGCTTTCTGTGTGTGATGTGCTTGTCGGGTAATGGTCGTCTTAATGAGGATTGATCGATCGGCCGATCAAGCTTCATATCTATAAATTGAGCTCAGCGGATTTACGTTTCATCAATGTTAAACCTTAGGTGACTATTTCAAAGTTTTTTTTACCTGCTTTCGAAAAAAAAAAAAAGGTTTTTTACCTTTTTTATTTTTTTAACTTTAACATAAAACGGTCAAATTATTGTTTTTGATTTTTGTTGAATCAAATTAAATTGTTGAATTGAGACAAACAAAGTAAGGAATAACTAGAAATAAATATTAACAATGATATAAAAGTAAGGGTAATTTTAATAGATGAAAATATGAAAGATGATTTGATAAGGAAATATCTAAACAACATTCAACGGGAAAATATTTCAAAAGAAAATACAAGCTACATTTAAAACTAAAACTGAAATTGAATATGCATCTAAACTGTCACATTCAATGTATACATTAATTGTGATTGTGCATATCCGTTTATTCAATGCTGTTACTTAAGTCAGTTGTCGTCTTGCTTTTATTTTGATGGATTCTGGTAACCTTGAATTAATGATGGTTGACCAGGCAATACACGAGAAGCATTGTTGGATGTTCCAGATCTTGCACCATTCCACCCCATAGGGTGCCAATATAAGTTACCAGCTTGGGAATGGTTACCACCCACTTGGTAAGGGTGGGCAAAGGGAGAAAGGTTGCTTGAGTTATTAGGTTGGGAAGCATTAGCAGATTGGAAAGGGTAACCACCCACCTTGTAAGAATTAGCAAAGTAAGAATGGTTACTAGAATTTTCAGCTACCAATGGCAATCCAACCATAGCATTCCGGGCACTCTCAACTTGAACATCGTTACTGAAATAAGAAAATTCACCACCACCCTTTGTTAAATCTGAGGACGTCACAATTTTAGCCCCTGTGTCACTGCCATTGCCACCATCAATATTGACTGCTTTTCCAGCCATTGTAACTCTAGAAGAGTCCAACGAGTAAAAACCAGGGCATTTCCATGGCTGGTCATTTCCAAGATGTCGCGAAATTCTCTGAAACAGACTTCGATGATCATTTTTTCCACCCCTCTGACAACAGTCACTCGATTCTCATAAAAGTACTTGAAAGTGATGTCTTTTTGGATGGAATTTTGGAGGTAATACATTTCTTGATGGGGTTTAGAGAATGGGAACACATTACTCCCCACGCACCTTAAACACATGACGATTTCCTCCACCATTTTGGTGACCAAATGAGTGGGTAAAGTTAACAACTTGCTGACTAGAGCCAAGTCGTTCACAACATCCCTCTCCAACCATAATAAAAACGCCATAACATGCATTGATTCTTTCTAGTCCCGGTTGAGATAAAAAATCAATCTCATAAAAAACTTGCGATCAGTGTTATGGAACAAATTAAATTGCTCATTCGTAACTATAGCAGATGATTTGCTAATAGTATGAATTGGAACATTGGAATTCAGGGTCAAAAAAAGAGGATTTTAGTGAGATAATAAAATGAGAGAAGTAGGATTGTGAGTTTAGAAGTAGGACTGTACCAGAATTTATAGAGGTAAATGTATATCTTTATTAAACTATTGCATTTATTTCAATTTTGTCTGGTTGTATATTGAATTTATAGAGGTAAATGTATATCCTTATTAAACTATCGCATTTATTTCATTTTGTTTGGTTGTCAGTTAATTTATAGATGTTATGATTTTCCATTTTTCTATATTTTTCTCTTTATTTTTTTCCTTCTCTTTTCATCTTTAATGAAATTTATATACATTTTCATAATTCCTTTTTTTTTCAAAGTATTAATTTAGCTTTTTACAATTAATTCATTTAATAAATGATCAATTCCCCCTTCTTTTCTATTTTTCTTCAATTTTTGTCATTTTAATTTTTCCAGCACTAAAATTGTCACCGCCATCCCGTCGACAAGCCGTCACCACCACCACCGTCGCCGCACTCCCCTCGTTCCACCAACAAATCCAGAAAATCAAGAAAAACCTTCCTTCTTGTCACCGTGAAACCTTAGTCTCCATATATAACAGATCTGGAAAATCCCTTTCTTTGAAGACAAATCTTTGTTTCCTCTGCTAATGCCGAAACAGCATCAAAACCAACATCTGCAAAAAACATTTTCCCAGAAATCTTAAGGGAAGAAGAATAGCATTTTGGGAAATCAAACAAGTTTTTCCAGAAATCTCAAGGAAACATAAACATGGTCATGATGGGTATGATTTGTTTTCAAAAGAAATGACAAGAATAAATTACAGTGAATAATCACTCACAAGTTGGATTCAAATCCTTCTGTGCATCTCTCTTTCAAAAGAGGACAGTCCAGAACTTTCAGATTGTAGAATTGACAGAACTGCAGCAATATCAAGCAAGAGACACTAAGCTAGGAACAAATGAAGAGAGGAGTGAGCGAATTTTCTGAAACTCTATTAATCGAAGAAAAAGAAAAATGGAAAAGCTGAATACAATAATCACCTACTGCTTATTTATACAAGTTCCTGAAGCTAAAGACTACAGATCATACAATGCACATCAAGTGCAGTTAATCTAATCTCTAACTGAATTTCCCTCCAAAAATAGCAACTTGATAGCTTAGGAGATGACAGCTGTACTCCATTAACTTAAGCATGCTCTTAAGCATGATCCAAAAAAATATCTAATGAGATCTAATAGCTCATCAAGGTGGATCACGTTACAATTGGATTTGATCTGCTGGAGGAAGCTTACCATAGTTACCAGTGTTGCTCCTCAGCTTCAGGTTCTGTTGCTTCTGTGAGCTCAGCTTGGAGCCTTCTGTATGGTTATTCAGATGGTCATTCTACACACCCCCCTTAAGCTAAGCTGGATTAAAGGTAATCAAGCCAAGCTTGGAACTGAGAAACAAAAACTGAGGAGAATGAAGACTCTTGGTGAAAATGTCTGCCAACTGAAGCTTGGATGGAATGTAAAGAGGATTAATCAATCCTGCTTTGTACTGGTTTCGAACAATATGGCAATCAATCTCCAGATGCTTTGTTCTCTCAGGGAAAACCGAATTGGCAATGATGTACAATGCTGCCTGATTATCACAGTAAAAGGGGATTGGAAATGTGATAGGAACTGCAAGGCCCTTCAGAAGGTAACTGAATCCACTGTAATTCACAAACTGTGGAAGCCATGCTTCTATACTCAGCTTCAATCAGCAGAAGATTTAGATATAGTAGCCTATTTCTTAGACTTTCAGGAAATCAAAGAATCCCCAAGAAACACACAGAAACCAGTAAGGGACCTTCTTGTCTTCTTGCAAGAAGCCCAATCTGCATCTGAATATGCAGTCAATTGGGAAATAGGCTTTGCTAGATAGAACAAACCCTTGGCAGGGCTCCCCTTCAGAATTCAAAGAACATGTAAGGCAGCATCCCAGTGATTCTGTTTTGGAGCATTGACATATTGGCTCAGTTGCTGTGTAGCATGAGCAAGGTCTGGTCTGGTGAAGCCAAGGTAGAGGAGCCTACCAATGAGCCTGCAATACTGCTCAGGATCACCAAATAGAGGAGATGAATCATCCTCCAACAGAAGATCAGCGATCATAGGAACTATGACTGGCTTGGCATCAGCAAGACCAGAATCCTGCAGAATATCATTAGCATACTTGCTTTGATTCAGAGAAATACCAGAAGTAGACCTTGCAATTTCTACCCCAAGGAAGTATTTTTCAAATCCGAGAGGTCTTTGATGGTGAATTTGTCATGCAGGAACTTCTTAACTTCAGCAATTGTAGCTTCTGAAGAACCTATAATTAAGAGATCATCCACATAAACTAACAAAAATAGTTGCAGGTCAGATTTGTTGATGATAAAGAGACAGTGATTATGTTCACACTGCACAAATCCATAGGCTATCAGGCTTTCAGTAAGCTTATGATTCCATTGCCTAAAGGCTTGTTTAAGACCATACAAGGACTTCTTTAGCTTACAAACTTATCCTTCAGAAGCTTTGCTGTATCCAGGAGGAGGTAACATATAAACCTCCTCTTCCAAATGGCCATGCAGAAAGGCATTATTCACATCCATTTGCTGCAAGGGCCAATTATAGGAAGCTGCCAAAGCAATGAGAATCCTTAGTCACCACCTTAACAACAGGAGAGAATACTTCATAATAATCTTCCCCTTCAATCTGAGTATACCCCTTGGCCACTAATTTGGCTTTAAACTTGTCAATTGAACCATCTGGTAGTCTTTTAACTTTAAAAACCCATCGAGAACCAATGGCTTTCTTACCAATAGGTAATGAGTTGACATCCCAAGTTTCATTAGCTTCCAGAGCCTGTAACTCTTGCTGCATAGCATTTTCCCATTCAACACTACCCTTTGCCTGCTTATATGAACAAGGCTCATGGATATGTGATATGTTAGCTAAAAAATTCATGTGAGCAGATGAAAGAGTGGAATGCACAACATCAGATGCTTGAGAGATTAAGGGAGTTGGTGATTTGTGAGTGGGAGGCAGAACAAAGTCCTGCATCCATTGGGGTGGCTTTCTGACTCTAGAGCTGTGTCTAAGAGGAATGAGATGTACAGGATGAGGAGATTCAGGCTGAGGATCAGGAGACTCATTTGTAGATGAATTGGATGCTGACACAGAGGAAGAATCTAAAGTACTAGATGATATTGGAGATTGATAAGTGGGAATAGATATGGATGTTTTTAAGAGAGAATCAGCAGTTATGGATGACTGAGAAGATCTGAAATCAAAATCTGGCATTAGATTAAAAATAGGTGCTGCTGACTTCGAAGGAGGATCTGAACAATTGACAATTTCTGCATAAGGAAATGTAAACTCATGAAATGAGACATCCCTTGATACAAAAACCTTGTGATCTTCTAGACTATAGAGTTTGTACCCTTTTTGACATGGGGGATACCCTATCATAATGGATTTGATGGATCTGGCATCAAATTTATCTTTATGAGGAACATTGTTGTTGCAAAGCATAAACAACCAAAAGTTCTAAGATTCTGAAGAGAAGGAATTGATCCATGAAGAATCTCCAAAAGGAGATTTCCATTGTAAGATGGCAGAAGGTAACCTATTCAGAAGGTATGTGGCTGTAAGTACTGATTCTGCCCAGAATTTCTTTGGCAAGAAAGATTGAAACATAAGAGACCTAGCTATCTGCAAAAGATGTTGATGCTTTCTCTCAACAACACCATTTTGCTGAGGGGTGTAAGGACAGGATTTTTGATGAATGATGCCAAGTTCAGAGAACAAAGTTTGACAAGAAGAATTTGTAAATTCTGTGCCATTATCTGTTCTAATAACCTTGATAGAAGTTTGAAACTGATTTTTAATCAAATTGAGAAAGTTAGAAATGACAGAATGAACTACACTTTTGCTCTTAAGAAAGTATGTCCAAGAGGTTCTGCTGTAGTCATCCACAATAGTAAGAAAGTAAGAGCAGCCATTTATTGAAGGTTTAGAATATGAACCCCAAACATCCATGTGTACAAGGTCATTGCACTTAGTAGTATGAGTAGTGCTTACAGGAAAAGGAATTCTATGTTGCTTAGCTAGAGGACAAACAGTACAGGGATGAAGTTTACAATGATCATAAGAAATTGGAAGATTAAGCTTGTTCAGAACATCAAATGAAGGAATGTCCTAATCTATAATGCCACAGGTAAGCTTCCTGAAAGGACAGTGTTTCTTTTGGTTGCAACTGATGCAGATTTGCCACTAATGATGACTCAGAGGACTTTATGACTTCAGGCTTAAAGGAATTCTAATCAAGAATGTAAAGTCCTTTGACTGTTCTTCCCACTCCAACTACTTTCCTAGTATTTGGTCCTGCAGTAGGCAAAACTCAGGATGAAATAGAAATAGAACTTTAGCTATGGCTGCATACTTTCTAACAGATAAGAGATTGAACCTAAAAAATGGAATATGTAAACAATCTCCAAGAATCAAATGATCATACAAGTGTACCCAACCAGAATGAGATACTGATTTGACTGTACCATATGGAAGACACACAGGAGTGAAACTAGCTATTGGTTTCAAGTTTTTGAGAAATGATGGATTAATGCAAACATGACTTGTAGCACCCGTATCAATAATCCATGAGTCTTTGTTGGTATAATCAGAAAAGGGAGAGATGAAAGGAGAATAGATACCTGCAAACTCCCCAATATAAGTGAGATTGATAAGATCAGTAGAAGAAGGAGCATTTGTACTGCTACTAGCTCTAGAGTTGTTCCTTCCTTGCATCATCTTACTCAATTCTCTCTGCAAGACATTTGCAATAACTACTTCCAAATTAGAATTCCCCTGAGTTTCAGAAAAATCCAAAGGAGTTTCTAGAACATTCACTGCATGGCTATTTGGAGCCGCATGGCCATTCGGAGCCTTTCCTTTATCACCTTTCCATCCTACAATTTTGAAGCAGGAATCCTTTAAGTGACCTTCTCCTTTGCAGAAATCACACTTAAGGCCATTCTTCACCTTCTTCTTTCCAACATTTCGACTGGATGAAGCAGTTGGAGCATGTCTAGCTACAGATCCATCCACTTGGAAGTTAACCATCAGTGCACTATTCTCATTAACAGCAAAATAGGTGGATCCAAGTTGTCCTTTCCTTTCTACTGTCTGAACCATAGAATATGCCTGTCTAATAGTTGGCCACGGATCCATCATAAGGATCTGATTCTTCACAGCATCCATAGATTCATTCAAGCCAAGCAAAAATTGCATAAGCTTGTTATTCTTATCCATATCTTGAACTCCTTGATTCTGTTGACATCCACATTCTTGAAGGCAAGAGCAAGGAGGCAGTGGCTTCAAAGTTTCAAGCTCATCCCAAAGGCTCTTCAATTTGGAGAAATATCCAACCAAATTCATGTTTCCTTGGCTCACAGAGGCAATATCCCTTTGAATTTGGTAGATCAAAGGTCCATTTGTTCCTCCAAACCTTTGCCTTAGATCATCCCATAGATCCTTAGGTGTTGGTGAGAACATGAATCCATCCACCAAACTCTTAGAGATGGTGTTGATTATCCAAGAAGACACCATTTCATCAGTAGTTTTTCAGAGTTGGTAAAGCAGAGAATTGAAACCAGGTGATTTAACACTTCTATCAACAAAACCTAGTTTTTTCTTTGCTCCTAATGCCAAAGTCATAGCTCTAGTCCAGATCACATAATTGAACTCTGTGAGTTGACAAGTAACTAGGATCAAACCTGGATGATCTGATCCATGAAGTGTCATAGCTTCTGTAAGTTGAGACTCCAGCCAATTTGCCCGATCCATTCCTCAATTTCCAGTAGTCGAATTGTTTCCGAAATTCTCTGAACTTTCTACCATTACGAAGCTTGCGTTTCAATTGATTTGCTACAAATTATAAGATCAAGATCTTATTGATGTTAGAACTGCTCTGATACCATGTAGAATTGACAGAATTGCATCAATATTCAAGCAAGAAACACTAAGCTAGGAACAAATGAAGAGAGGAGTGAGAGAATTTTCTGAACTTCTATTAATCGAAGAAGAAGAAAAATGGAAAAGCTGATTACAATAATCACCTATTGCTTATTTATACAAGTTCCTGAAGCTAAAGACTACAGATCATACAATGCACATCAAGTGCAGCTAATCTAATCTCTAAATAAATTTCCCTCCAAAAATAGCAACTTGACAGCTTAGGAGACGATAGCTGTACTCCATTAACTTAAGCATGCTCTCCAAAAAAATATCTAATGAGATCTGACAGCTCATCAAGGTGGATCACGTTTCAATTGGATTTGATCTGCTGGAGGAGGCTTACCACAGCTACCAATGTTGCTCCTCAGCTTTAGGTTCTGTTGCTTCTGTGAGCTCAGCTTGGAGCCTTTTGTATGGTTATTTGGATGTTTATTCTGCATAGATTCTGTAAGTTTGTAAGGCATTGAAATGCTTGTGCGAAGGGGAATTGCTTGAGGTTCTTGCAATACCAGATTTCCAAATCTTCAAGGGATTCTAAGCCTTCAAGTCAATTTTCAAAGACAAGGAAGACTACCCAAGTTTGGAAAAACATTCAAATTAAGAAGTTTATGCCATATGCAACACCTCAAAAAAAGGAAATACTTTAGCTGTTGAATGTATTGAAACAATTGCATCTGACCACTCCTCCAAACCATCCGTGTTCTCAAGCTTAAGAAACCTCAATGCTGGAAAGAGAGTAATTTCTACCAATATTGATTTTGCTTTCCCAATCAGGATTTGACCAACCATAAAATTCTTTCCCTATGCACTTCACCTTCGATAATGATTGTATCTCTAGATATTCAAGACCAGGCAAGTCCCAAAATGATGCGAGTTGTCGACATTTATCCATGCCCGCTAATGTGAACTTCACTAGATCACGGAGTAGCATAAAATTGTTCTTCGTTATCGTCCAGGATGGAAACTCTAGGCTTGGTGACCAACAATTTTCAAACTTTTCAAATTCAAATGGGGTTTGAGACCCTCCATAACGTCAATGTCATTGCAATCATGTTTCCTCTCATCCCAATCAAGTTCTAGACTCTGAAATTTTTTTTTTTGGACAAGTTAGTGTTAGATATTTACGTAAAGTGAAGTTCATGACCACGTATAGTTACCTAAATATTTAACCTTCATTTATCAGTTAACCCACTACCTAGTTGCATTATACGTAACACCCTACTAGTTACCTACTTGATAAGACCATTATGTGGATGAAATATAACTGTGGAGGGAATATAATAGATAGATATCAGACCTCTGATTGGAACTTAGTGTGTTCTCCCATCAATATACGCGCCATAATGGTGAGAGTTGGAGAGAGAATATGATGCAGACCAGACATGTGAGTTCTATAACACATCAATGCCTTAAGGTGATTCCAACACCAATTACATCCATAGATATCAGGTATGTTGTATTTGCAGATCATAACCCAAGATCCTGCTCATTAATTATAACATGTGGTATCAGAGCCAGATTGATATAATCTATAAATCAATTTATGAATTGTATATGGATGGATGCCTTTGTCGATTTTATAATTTTGATCTTTGGATTCCGATATAACTCATTGGTTTCTCTATGGTTTGACAAGAATCAATGGCTCAATGGGTTTAAATTTTACGGATTTAAGTTGATATGCGTTTTATTGATCTTATAATATCGATTCATGTGGATTATTTAATTAATTGATGACTTATGGACGGATTTGGTTTACATGAACGGATCACAATTTTGTGAGGTCTTTTTAAATCAATTAAACATGATAAAGTGATTGATTTGTGACCATTCATCATCAGTTTTACCCAAATCCGACGTCATAAAGGAAAATTTGGTTCAGTATTTGACTAAAACTTAAAAGCATTTGTTAAGCTTCGATCCGCTGTTTTCTGCTAACTTCCTAACCAAAGTATCAGTGAAGTCTTTTACATTGTAATTAAGGACTTGTGCTGTTTTGGTCAAAGTTTAATGTGTTGATTAAGGCCAGACTGGAACTTGTATACCAGTTCCATGACAACCCAATTTAGTTGATTATAATTTGATTTACTGCTGCTGGAGCTCTTTGATATCTAGCAGTACTCTTGAGTAAATTTAATTTTTTTGCTTATTTTGATGTATAATTTGCTATATGTTAAGTGTACACGTAATTGGAAATATTATTTTCCAATATGTAAGTTACGTGTACCTAAAAAGATCAGCATAACTGGGTTGGTTCTAAGTTGAAAATTATTTTAAATCATCATGAACAGTATTTCTATGATTATGTCCTCATGGATTATTGTACATATCATTGGATCTTTTAAATAAAGCAAACAGTGACTTGGGGACACTATTTTCTAATTTTGAGAACCAGATCATCATATGTAATGGTTCTGGTTTCCTTGGTTATTTTATTAAATCATATTTCAGTCTATTATTGATTCCCTAAATGTATGCCCGTGAATGTTTATGGCATATCTTTAATTTTGAAAATATTATGTCAATTCATTTTTTTCTACTGCCTAAGGTTTGCTATAATTATTGGGGATTGCCAAAGCACCCTGATAATATTTGATCAAATCACATAATGTTTACTGATTACATATATAAGGCAGAAAACTTAGCAATTTTCGTCAATAGTGTAATTGATTGACATTGCTGAAATTGAGCTCACATAATTGTAAAAGCTGAGCACTAAAGCAATTAAGCACTAAAGGTATTTTATTTCTATATTCATAAGGAGTCATTGTATTACCCAAAGGAAATATAATACCTCCATTGGTTGCCCAAAAATAAGTGAATGATGTCTCTCACTTATTGAGTAAATCTATAGCATGCCATTATTCAAACCCAAAGGTGGAATGCGATGATGCACTTGATTTATCTCTCAGGTTAATGATGTCAACTTTAAAAATTTAGTTGACTATATTATGATATTCTTTAATGTTCCTTGCAACTGGGACCAACTAAACTGTATATCCCAGATTTTAGTATGCAAATAATTATTTAAATCACAGAAATTATCGTGATTAAAGTAATTATGACGTGAAAGGAATATTAAGGAGTTTTAGTCACCACAATGATTTGTTGGCATATTAACAAATTTTTAATATTTTCCTTGTGAATTCCCTATAAAGATAATTTTAGTCACATGAATTTTTTAGTGATTAAAAATAAATGAAATGAGGGAAAATAAAATTTAATAATTATGTCAACATAATTGTATTGGTTGACATTTAAAGGTTGATGGATGCCTTAAATAAAAGTGCATCATATATTTGAGAGTAGCCAAAGCACCTCAAGTATGTGGTGTAAATTATTTTCTTGGTCACATTATTGATTGTCGGTGATAAATTTAAAGAAAATAAATCAAAATTACGACAAGTTGATTTATTCAAGAAATAATATATTTTCGTGTACTTAAAATTAGCCAAAGCAGTTTAAGTGCACTAAAGCAAATTATTTCTACTATTTTATCACATTACTAGTAATCAAGAAAAGCGTATAGTAAACCATATCAAGGCATTTGTACAACATATGCAATTAATTTAATGGTCGGCTCCAAAGGGAGGGAATTATCTTTATTAAATTAATTTGAAAGTGGGTGAGTTAAGCATTAACTTGGAAAGCCTTCCTATACAAAGGTATGGACTATTTATGTCATTTGATGTTTAATTTTTTGTAGAATCAATGTTTGTATAAATTACCATTCAAGTATTATTTGATTACTTGATAATTCATTCACTATTCCAATGATTATTGATAGTTGACTAGATCGTTTGGATAATTCTTCCTTGATGTTTGGGTGCAATTTAAATTGACCAATGATAAATGAATATTTACATTCACCTCTATGGAATTCTAGTCTGACACTAGAAATTAAAGAATTGTGAATAATTTAATGAATTTAAAATAACTCTCATAGTTGAAGTGGAGATTTTAAACCTTTTTATGGTACATATTTTCAATTTTCTCATGACAGTTTATGTTTTGACCATTTCAACTTTCTTAAATTACATATTAAGTTTTCTGGTTAATCATGATTTCTTTAACCATGTGTGTTTAAGAATTAAAGGGGTCAAAAGTTAGAGAAATTGGAAATTGAGACACTTTAATAGCTTGTAGTGTCTCATTAAAGTAATATGTCACATGATAAAGGGGAAATCACAGTTTTGGTCCCTCAATTATTCCCTCGTTACACTTTAGTCCCCTAATTATTGAAACTCGCACATTCAGTCCCCTAACTATCTCCCTTTCGCAGGTTTGGTCCCTTTTACCAGCTAGTTACCGTTTGACTGAAAGAGTCAACGGTAATTTGGACTTTTTTGAAAAATTTAAAAACTACTTGGGCCAAAAAATAATAATTATAAAGTTAAAAATAAAGTTAAAAAAAAGGGGAAATTTGGTTTTACTAAATTACATCTTACGGGGTCGGCTTATCTTCACCCCATCCATGGAGGACGGGGTCAGCCTTAATTCACGTCGGCTTATCTTCACCCCGTCCGTGGAGGATGGGGTCAGCCTTAATTCACGTAATCCTTGATCTAATATCTAACAGTGTTATCTTTACATCTTAACACGCGTCATTTGTGCCACCTATCGCGCATTCGCGAATCTGGATTTCAGGTCGTCCACGGATGAGGGTCACAGGTCGTCCACAAAAAAAGCACATAAGTGAATTTTTTAAATATTTTATTTTGACCCCAAGAAACCGGTAACATGTTAGCTTGCCGGTAAGAGGGACCAAACCTGCGAAAGAGATATTGCTAGGGGACCGAAAGTGCGAGTTTCAATAATTAGGGGACTAAAAGTGTAACGAGTGTAAAATTGGGGGACCGAAATTGCAATTCTCCCCATGATAAAGCACTAAAGACTATATGAAGTGGACAAAAATAAAAAGGTTTTTGAACATAGAAGTCAAAGAAGACTACTTTTCCTCTATTATAAGAAATATTTAAGAGAAAATCAAAACTAATGTTTGAAGTATTCTAATACTTCATATATCTTAGTGACTTGATTTTGGATTACAATTCACATTGTCGTATAATTAAGGAAACTCATAACAAGTGAATAAAACATCTCGTAAAGTAAATTTGAGATATTCACTTATTTTTTAAATATGTGTTATATTGCTTAATTTATAAATGAAATTCTACTAGATTATACTATAGAATACAGTATATTAAAAATTTAAATATACCAACTGTTAGAAGAAGGGGAAAATAGTAGTTTCGGTCTCTCAATTATACTCTCGTTACACTTTCAGTTCCATAATTATTGAAACTCGCACTTTCAATCCCCTAACTATATCTTTTTCGCAGGTTTGGCCCCTCTTACAAGCAAGCTAATAGGTTACCGGTTTCTTGGGGTCAAAATGAAATATTTAAAAAATTCAGACCCTTTTTTGTGGACGACCTGAGAAAACGTGGATGACCTGAAGTCCAGATTCGCGAATGCGCGATAGGTGGCACAAATGACGCGTGTTAAGATATAAAGATGACAATGTTGAACATTAGATCAAGGACGACATAAATTAAGGTTGACCTCGTCCTCCACAGACGGGGTGAAGATAAGCCGACGTGAATTAGGGCTGACCCCATTCTCCATGGACGGGGTGAAGATAAGCCGACCCGTAAAATGTAATTTAGTAAAACCAAATTTCCCATTTTTTAAACTGTATTTTTAACTTTATAAATATTATTATGTTTTGGCCCAAGTAGTTTTTAAATTTTTCAAAAAAGTCCAAATTACCGTTGACTCTTTCAGTCAAACGGTAACTAGCCGGTAAAAGGGACCAAACATGCGAAAGAGAGATAGTTAGGGGACTGAAAGTGCGAGTTTCAATAATTAGGGGCCTGAAAGTTTAATGAGGGTATAATTGAGGGACCAAAATTGCAATTTTCCCTTAGTAGAAGCATACAACCGCCATGATTCATTTTAGTGACGGTGTAGGATAAATATTATGTTATTACGTGGCCACCTAACTGAAAACTCATCCATTCACGAGGTCATTTGTCCAAGTGGGAGAATGTTAGATATTTACGTAAAGTGGACTTCATGACCACGTACAGTTACCTAAATATTTAACCTTCACTTAGTAGATAACCCACTACCTAATTGCATTATATGTACTAGTTGCATCGTATGTAACTACCTACTTGATAAGACCATTATGTGGATGAAGTATAACCGTGGAGGGAATATAAGAGATAGCTATCAGACCTTTGATGGGATTAGGTCATCTACGGTTATTTATATGGAATATCTCTTGGTCCCTCTCTCCACTCCAACCAACGTAGTGTGTTCTCTCATCAATATACACCCCATAATAGTGAGAGCTGGAGAGAGAAGATGATGCAGATCAGGCACGTGAGTTCTACAACACATGCATCAATGGCTTAAGGTGATTCCAACACCAATTAATATACGTCTACATATATCCGATATGTTGTATTTACATATCATAACCCAAGAACCTGCTCATTAATTCTAACAGTTAGATCTCAAAGAAGATTCATAGTTTCTCACATTTTGAAGGTAAAAAATCCTTAGCACACCTTTAAGGTTGTCCAAGTGCTCTAACTCTTCAATTTGGCATCCGTCGGATTTGTCCACTTTAAAGAAAGGAAGAGTTCGAAGATTAGTCAGTCTGCCAAATCCTGGAAGCAAATATTTTGGGGTACGAGACACAATGCGATGCACATTAAGATATCTCAAATTAATTAAATTCCCAAAGCTATTAGGCACCTCTTCCAAATTCTTAACACTTAGGGTTTGGAGAAAGTATAATTCTGTGAAGGACTTTGGAAGCTTGTATATGGAAGTCTTCATGATGTCAATATGCCTTAAAGGTGAAATCTTACCAATTGCATCTGGTAACCCTCGTGCACACCACTCTTGCACAATCAAAACTGAGAGACATTTGAAGTTTAGAGAAAAATCTTCAAGCGTACATAACATCCTTCCAAACAGAGTGTTCTCAACTTAGATGGAATAATACCTTTCAAACTCTTCCATAATCTCTTTTCATAAAATGAATTAACGATGGATAAATGCAGGGTTTCAATCTCATTGCTTCCACCCTTCCCAGAAAAATCTTGCAACACGTGATATTATTGTGACGATCCTTTTTGGCATCTTGTAATAGAGAACTCTTCAAAAGAATGTTGAAATAGATATCACCCATGTCTTCCATTTGCCAATGACTTCCTTGGGGAGGATTGAGAAACCCTTGTGCCATCCAATGTGGTACCAATTCATCCTTCCTCAAGATAGTGTCTTTTTGAAAAATTTCACAATAAGCAAAACACTGTTTTATTGGCGGTGAAGGCATGTGATCATAACTCAGCTTGATAGCAGAAAGAACTCCATTACCTCCAAAACTGGGCAGACTCCACAGTTCACTTTTTTCAATAATTAACCATTCCGATTCATAATTTTTTGAGTGCAGTAAGCCTCTTATATATTTTGCCAGAGGAACACCCCCACACTTTTTCAGAATCCTTTTCCCTATAGCCACAAATTCTTGTGTTTTTGTTGCCCCACCCTCTGCAAAGGCTAATCTCTCGAATAATGCCAAACTCTGATCTTGCGAGAGTATATGAAGCCGATGGCATCCAGATGATCTCATTACGAGGGAGACTTCCTCACTGTGTGTAGTGGCCAAAACTTTGCTTCCCTTAGAACCCCCGATTTCTAGCAAACATCTCCGCATTCGATCCCATTCGTCTTTGTTTTCATTCCAAACATCATCAAATACCAGCAAAAATCTTTTACCTCTCAATTGCTCTTTCAATTTGTTTACCAAAACTTCTGTACAAGACAATTGGTGGTTGGTTCCAGTGAGAGACTCCAAACTTTGAGCTAACAATCTTTCCATGTTAAAATCATCAGAAACACAAATCCACACTCTCTACCATTTCATTCTTGTAAATAAGCTGAGCCAACGTTGTCTTTCCTTGACCACCCATCCCCAGGATGGTAATGACGGGTAAATCTCTCTCATTGTCTGACTCAATTAACATGCTTATCACCTTTAAGGTATCATCATAATTTCCAAATCCTCCACACAAGGATCAGTAAATCTTTTTGCACTAAGATCAGGAAGTGAGTTTATGAACTCAACAGCCAGAAGACCAATCTGGGTTGATTATGCATAAACTTCATCTAAGGACGAGACAACATCCTTAATCTTATGGACCATCTTGGAATGCGAAACAACAGGATTTGAGGATGAAAAGAAGTTGCGTACCTTGTTCCGCTTGCCGCTCTCGATCTTCTCCCGAAGATGTTCGTACCCAAAATCATCCAACACAATCTCAGCATCGAGGGCAATGGACTTGAGCTTCTTCAGCCAAAGTTGCACGACTTTGCTGGTTCATCCGACAACAAAGCTTGAATCATCTCCAGCTTCTTTGCAACCTTTTTGAGTTCTCTCTTCACTCTGAATGAGAGACGGAGTTCATCAGCAGCAAGTGAAAGAGCCTTTGTCAACAAGGCCTCAGTAAGAAATCCAATAGCCACATCAGCCATCTTCAGAATGCAAGAAATAATGCTCAGTTCAGTTGGACAGCACTGAGCGTGGAAGAATGTAAAACAAAGATAAGATGATGAGCTGGGAATGGATCAATAATTGAATACGTGAGTGAGGACCTACACTTCTTTCTTCCTTTAGTGGATTCCTAAACTGATTCCAAAGTTCCTGTGCTCTATTTGCATAAACAATCTATAGATCACATTTAATTTCAGTAATCTTGATTTTTTTTCTCCCCCTAATGTGTCTTTCTTCTTCTTTTTTTTTTCGTTGGTAGTACTCCATCCGTTCCATTCGAAAGTCCATTTTAAAAAATATTTGTTGTTCCAATAGAAGAATCCACAATTAGTCCAGTAAGGATATAACACTAGTACAAAAATACTTAAAGGAGGCGTCCCTTTGCACACCCGCCTCCAAAGGGGCCTGCACAGCCGTGCCTCCAAAGAGCTTTGAACATGCACCCGCCTCCAATAGCTAACTAATTAGAGGCGGGTTCAACATGACCCGCCTCCAATTAGTTAGCTATTGGACATGCACCCGCCTCCAAATCTCCTTCAAGGCGAAAAAAGGCTTTGCTCCCACCTCCAATATCCTGTTTATTGGAGGCGGGTGCATTTTTACAAATTTTAATGAATATTATTTCGAAAATTTTCTTTGTTTTGGACTGTTAAAAGTTGAAAATAAATTTAAAAATAATTCACTAGGATAATTTTGAGTGTTGAAAATAATTTTTAAAAGAAGCACTAAATTATAGGTAATAAAAACTACAAGTTTTAGAAAAAAAATATATAAATATGTAATTTTGATTTTAACTTTATATACATGAGTATATATAGCCTAGTGGTAAATTTAATGTGCAAGAGTCAAGTAAATATGTAGGCCCGAGTTCGATTCCTACCAAAGCCATAAAGTGAAAAAAAAAGAAATTAAAATTTTTTTACGGGGGGTTATTGGAGGCGGGTGCAACTCCAATAACAATTACTGGAGTTTCACCCGCCTCCAATAACCATTTACTGGAGGCGGGTGCAATAACCATTAATAATGGTTATTACCCCCATAAGGGGAGGCGGCAGCACCCGCCTTCATCTCCCTTAGGACCCGCGGCACCCGCCTTCATCTCCCTTAGGACCCGCCTCCCTTAGGAGGTTTTGGGGTAGTGTAAGTGGAATAAAATGTGTCAATTTTAGGGGTGTTCAACCGGTCGGTTAGCCAGTTAAGCGGTTAACCGGTTCCGGTTAACACCGATTTTGCTAATTTTAGACAAAACAGATTAACTGACCAATAAGGCTACCAGTTGACCGGTTCTGGTTAACCGGTTTAGCGGTTGGTTTACCAGTTTAACTGATAAATTTTTTTTTCTTACTTTTTTAAAATTTATTTTTGAACAAATATAATTTTTTGTATGTAATTACTACAAGTGTATTAGAAAACATAATGAATATGAAATAAAAAAAATTAATTAATTAAAATATTATTATGATTTATCGTTAAAGATAACTATAATATATTTACAAAAATCTCTAACACAAATTTATTTATCTATTTCTTTTTAACACTTTTATGTATATGAAAATTTTTATATCGTAATAGAAAAGAATAAAGTAAATTTGGAAAATCATAACTTCATAAGACATGTTAATTATAATTTATAGGTAAATAAACTCAAACATAAAAGCATAAAAAATAAAAAATAGTATATATATAACCGGCTAACCAGTTTAACCGATAGGGAAAAATTCAAAACCGGAATCAAACAGATTAACTCATAAGTTGTAAGGTTTGGTAGCCCAAAACATGTTAACTCCTAATGTCTGGGCCAAAAAATGTCATAAGTAGAAGATTGGAGGTGCTTGGCCTTCATAATTTTAATACTCTACTCATCACAAAAACTCATAAGTTGTAAGGTTTGGTAGCCCAAAATTGACTTGGCTTTATTGCCAGAAGGCTCGCGATGAGTTTACTACAAGCTGGATTGGGAAATTCAATGGTAAAAAGAAGGCGTTTTATTAGCCCATTATTTAGTACGAAATGGCGAAATGACATAATCCAAAAAAGCCCATTATTTAGTACGAAATGGCGAAATGACATAATCCAAAAAATTATACAACAAGCTCTGGAAGGAAGACTACCCTTTTGGATAACTTACAAAATCTACATTAACAACTCTTTACTAAACCTTTGTGTATTTTCGCCCCAGCATAACATCGAGGAAGTCCTACGCTAAAGTCACCAATCAGTCTTTGCTCACTCGCCCACTTTCTATTGATTTCGACTAACCGCCCAAACTAGAAAGAGTCCAGTCTTGAAATATATATAGTTATGAGTTTAAGATAAAAGATATAAAATAAGCTATTTATTACACTTTTTCATAAATATCATTATTATTAAATTATGAACCATTTATTAAGGGTATTGCAAGGAAAAGAACAAAAAAGGGTAATCCATGGAATCTAATCCTCTGTACAATGTATCCTTTTAAATGGAGTAAAAAAGTTAGTTCAGATTATTGTACCCCATGTAAGAAGATAAGCGCACACGAATACAGAAGATTTGATGTAGATTTCCATAAGTATTTATTGATTTTTTTTTTTTTTGGGTGGAGAGGCAAAAAATTGTAAATAATGTGTTGCATTAAACTGAATATAGCATCACTGATTATAAAGTGTTGCATTTTTCTTTACGATTTTGTTCTATGTATTGCAATATTTTTCAAAATGTAACCTACATAGCGATGTTATATGTTTAATTTACAGTATTGTGAGAAAGTATTTTCTTTGAATAAATTACTAATTAGGGTGAACTGTGAACGTGTGGATATATCGAATTATTAAACATCTAAATTAATACATATTTAATATAAAAAAATCAATACATATTAATATATCAAGAAAAAGTAATGGTGACATTTAATAAATGAAAATATGAGAGAAATAGGAAATAAGGGAAATTACTTTAAACAATACATTATACAGTTAGAAAATAAAACCAAATTCAGATGTATTCTAAGATTTCACATTCCTCATTTTTTTTTTTTTTTTGTAAGATTTGATAATTCATTGTGCTATTAATTTATATAATTCATTGTATCATTAAAAATTTGTTTAAACAAATTAATTATTTGTAGAGTAAGTAAATTAATTTTCTTTAGTCTCAAATTTAAAGTTTAAACAACTCCATCAACACTATCGATATTCCTAGACAATTCTTAAATTGTTCCAAACACATGAGAACTCAAAAGAGAAACAACACTACCACTAGAGAGACACAACCCATGCAAATTAACCGAGCAAATTTAATCCGGCTACTACTTGATGTGATTAACACTCAAATTACATGCTTGGATTAGACGGACCAACAAGATTAGTAGTTGGTGCAGAAGACTGCTGCTTCTTCCTCACGTACCTTCTTGCCCAAACATGCCTCCCTTTGATGGTATACTTGGCCTTTCCATCACCAACAACTGCGTCGACAAAGGATTTTGAGCAAGCAACAACACGGGCAAATAGCACTTGCTCCTCACTTGACACATCTTGCATATAAATAGCTTCTATAAACCTCCCAAATTTCCTACCAACAAATTAAATATTTATACTTCAATTAGAAGTGTGACTATCTCTTCTACATATAGTTTCAGCTAGTCAAACTCTTAGAGTAATGCATAAATAAACCACAAATGGATTTTTCAATATGGGCTTTAATGCAAAAAGATCAAATTACAATAATAAAAAAAAAAAAAAATGAGGGGTTAAAGCTAGAAATGTTTAATTAAAAAACCCCAATGAGACTTCCAAATCAATTTTCAATTGAAATCCCAAATTTGGTGCATAAGCAATTTCATAAACATCTTTTGGAGACTTCCAAATCATTTTTCAATCATGTGCATACCAAGAAATATGTCATGACAAAAAAGAGAAAAAGTTAAAAAATCCAATTAAAAAAATGATATTAAAATAACAGTGTACGTACATGTAAGTAATTATACGTACCTAGTGAAAAAAGTCTTAACTTCTGCCTCCGTAATGGGGTAACCTCTAGAGAATGTTAGGAAGATTGTCCTCTCATCAACGGACGAGTAATCATGTTTTTCTTCGATAAAACTGAGGCTGTTTTCAAAAATCTGACTGAGGCCCTTGTAATCATCATCTTTTTCATCCTCTAATGGATCTTGGTAGCTTTTGATTAATAAATTTTGACTAGGCGAAGCCTGGAGAGTGTTGTTGAACATTCCATATCCTACAACACCAGGTAAATTTGGGTAACCAAATACCAATTTTGGGTTAGTAGGTTGAGATGTGCTACCAACCTGATAAAAGTTGCCAAGGTTTTCATTAGTAAGTGGCAACCCAATCATATCATTCAAACCACCTCCAAATTGATTAGAGTTACCGAATCTGGAAATTTCACTACCACCTTCCATTGTAACTGAAGGCCTCACCATTTTAACCTCATCGCCACTGCCACCACCATTGTGGACTACTTTTCCATCCAATGTAGTTCCATAAGAGCCCACTGAGTAACTTGCAGTTCTATTTTCACAACTTATCATTTCTAGGATGTCACGAAAGGCCCTAAAACATATCTCATTAATCATTTTTTCAATCCCTCTAAAGATCAAGATTCGATTCTCGTGAAAGTACTTGAAAGTGATGTTTTTCATGACAAATTTTTGAAGGTAGTACATTTCATGGTTGGATTTAGAGAATGGGAACACATCATTCTCCATACCCCTTAAACCCAAAACAGTCTCCTCCACTATTTGATTGACCAAATGAGTAGGTGAGGAGGACAACTTATTGACCAAAGTAAAGTCTTTTACAACTTCCCGCTCCAGCCATAGAAAAAACGCCATGACTTGCATGGACTCATTCGGGTCACGATGTAGTTCCAGAATCAATCGCAAAAATAACTTGCGGTCAATGGTGTGGAACGATTTGAATTCCTCATCAGTAACTATAGACTGAAAATTGTTAATTGGGATAAAGAGCTCCATGGTCAAAATAAATTATCTTAGGGAGGAAATAAAATGAGAGAGATAGATAATAACGATGACCAAGGTGGAGAGTTCACATGATTTTTTGTGTTTTTATAGAGGAAATTTTTTGTTTAAATTATGGAAGGTAGGTAGAATACAAATGACAATTGATGACATTTACCATTAATAATTATTTATTGGTCTTTGAATGGACTTTTGAATTTATGAGTAGGACTAATATTTGATATGTTACATTGTTGGACAGTTTAAAAAAAATATTTACAGTGTCATATTTTAAGGAATTGTATATAATATACACACTATGCATATATATCTTCTTGAGACTAAAACGAACTAAACCTTTTTCTGTATGTCCATGTCTTGTTGTATGTTAAATTTCATAACGTACTCTGTATATTTGTTTTTCTTTCTTTCTCAAAAAAATATAGAAAATAAGAAATATCAAAGGTAATAAATGAATAGATATTGAAATAAATGAATAGATATTGAAACGGTCTCTTTAATTACTCTTTGTGGTTCAAATCGAGATTGAAATTTAATTATTGTTTAATATTTTCTAGTGGTTGTTAAATTCAAATATAGTCTTCATTTTACTACCTATTAATGTTTCAATTAAATTTTGTTTGTATGTTCCAAAATTAATTGCTATTACACAAATGAAGTTATGTCTTTAGTTTTGACTTTGGAACTTGAAGCCACCTAACATAATAAATGTGATTGGTTATGCATTACCATATAATGTGTCATTGCGTAACAATTGTCAAGTAATGTATTAATTTATACCATTTCCATAAGAATTCGCAAGACACCAAAATCTAATTCAATTTTGTAACCATCATCATACAACTCACCCAGTATATAAAAAAAAAACTATCGCGAATTTAAATCGCTATTTTAAATAGATTAAGATGGTAAATAGTTTGAGCTAAAATATTTAGTAAATAACTCTAGTAATCTTAATTTGACCTCTCAACTTCAAAAATATTAATTTTAGTCCTTAAATTTGAATTTAGAGTTTTATATGATTCATGGCTCAAATTCAACTATTAGAAATGTGGCGGCTATTAGAAAAGAAAAGGGCAAGGGTAGTGTATATAGAAACTATAAAAGGTATGTATAAAGATATAACAACATTTGTATGGACACCAGTAGACCTTGGCGAAATCAAACCAAGGGGTTTTATGTTTAACAATGATGTCGGCGTCACCACCTTGGCTAAATCAAACCAAGGGGTTTTATGTTTAAATGCAATAAAAAATACAACAAATCACTGGTACTTTTGCATACTCAGAAAAAGCAGATATAACTCTGATCGCATTGCAGCCAGAACCGGAACCACTGGACCCGGGCTGAAGAGGAAATGGGTAAGTGAACACAAATAGCTAAATCTTTGTTGGAACAGAACCCATCCCCACCCTTCATACGCAATGGAGAAAACAAACAAAACAAATAGGTAAACATAAGCGGCAAGAATCAAAAGAACAAAATCCACAGGAATTCCCCCAGGTCATCAGATGAAATCTTCATTTGGAATGTCTGGAGTCACTGGTGTTTTTGAAGTAATAATAATGTTCGCTATTTAAATGCTATCCCTTGTCAACAAAAATGGCAAAGCACACATATCAAAACAACTTCATTAAGAAGGAAAGATCTGAGCAAAGGAAATAATTAACCAGCAAACATAAATGTTGTTAAGATATAAGCCTTCATTATCTTCAAAAAGATGTTTTTGATCCGAAGCATTAAAGGAATAAATCATTTATAGCGAGAGAGGTGTACCATGGTTGAACTTAGTCAGAAAGCAGCTTTACCCAACAAGTATATTGCTGTGTAAGGCATAAGGCTCAGCCACAATTATAGATCTACATCTTAGAAACAAAATATTCCACTCATATCCATGCAAGATTCTACAAGAAAAATGAACTAAATTATGCAGGCATTTAGCTTGAATTATTGACTTTTTAAACTTTCCCACTTCAATGGACCTTCAGGATGTACATCAACATAATACTTCATAAACCGTGCATCTGAACAAGCAAGAAGTGTGCTACGAGATAACATCGGTTTTACTGCACCTTTTTCTTTCAGCCACATATACATATTAAATCTACAGTTAATTCTTTCTATATCATAACAGAGGTATGTGGGAAATGATGCAAGAGATTCAATTGGGTATCCTATACTTTGCAAAAGAAATCCACATTCCATAACAGATGCCCATTTTCCCTCCTTTGAAATGATAAAAATCTGCACAAGTATGAACAGGTAAACCAGACACAGGGGCCAGTTGCCTATTATAAATGATGATCTGATTCGATGAGCCAGAAATCCCATGAAACCTGCACATCTACAAAAGCCATCTGAGAAGAGAGAGAGGTACAAGATTAACCGTAGCCAAAGAAACATCTTCTCTCCTAATGATACTGTACAAAAGTCAACAGGAGAAGAAAACAATTTTCTAAAGCTCTTGAACTAAGGCATCCATCTGATCTACTTCAATACATTTGCACATACAATCAAAATCCTGGGATGAAAACATATGTGATTGGACGAATACCAACATAAAGATGATAATTTCCATAAGGGCATATCTCGATGTAATTCGAAAGCTATAATCATACTTGTAGAAGCCTATGACCACAACTACAAAAAGGACTTTTAATGGCGGTTTTTTAGGGCTTTTAACGGCCGTTTTTGGCATTTTTGAACCGCCATCTATCTGGCAGCCGTAGAAAGTTTACGGACTTTCTACGGCGGTTGTGAACCGCCATAGAAAGTTCGGACTTTCTACGGCGGTTTTTTTCAAAACCGCCGTAGAAAGTCCGAACTTTCAACGGCGGTTCGCTTAGGAACCGCCGTAGAAAGTGTGGTTTTGAAGATAACCGCCGTAGAAAGTAGACTTTCAATGGCGGTTCGCTTAGGAACCGCCGTAGAAAGTTAACTTTCAACGGCGGTTCCTAAGCGAACCGCTGTTGAAAGTCTACTTTCTACGGCGGTTATCTTCAAAACCGCCGTTGAAAGTTAAAAAATTTGTAAAAAAAAATTTAATATTTTATTTTTTTCTCTACATTCAAAAAATATATATCAAAATTAGTAGGAACAGCCTTAGAAAGGTTTTGATATATATATATAGATATATATATTTCAACTTTATTCAAAATATATATATCAAAACTTCCATGCTAATATACCGAACAACAACCAAACTTCAAAAATTTTTGCTTGCATCCATCAAATTCTAATTAATTTAATCATTAACAGTAAGAACAATATAATAATCACTGATAGAACACTAACCCGAATTTAATCATTCATCATCTCACCAAACCCGAATTTAATAATAATAATAAACCCTAGGCCAATCACAATAATCAAGTAACAATAAAATTTGTAAAGCTTAAATAAAGTTGAAACTATTCTATATTACCTTTTTTATGATTTGAAGCCCACAACAAGGACCGATTGTGGTGAAATTATGATGGGAGATTAACTCCAAGTGGTGGGTGATGGCCGATTAAGAAACCATATCCGGAGTTGGGTGATGGCGGATCTTGTTATCAACGCTACCGGAAGAACGACTTCGGGGGAAGACAAGAGAAAAAACCAACGGAAAGAGGATGGGCGTCGGCAACGATAGAATGCTTCGGTTTGCTGGAGATGGAAACAGGGGGAAGCTAGCCGCGGCCGGTTGGAGATGGAAACAAGAGAAAACCCTTAAAATTCAAAAAATATCAAGTTTCTATGGCGGTTGTAATTGAAACCGCCATAGAAAGTAACTTTCTATGGCGGTTTCAATTACAACCGCCGTAGAAAGTCCATTTCTACTGCGGTTTTAATAAATCCACCGTAGAAAGCCCGTAATTGTGAATTCCCGCCCGTTCCTCCATTCCTATTAATTTCTATTTTTGTAAATTAACCCCCAAATTTTTTTAAATATAATAATAAATATGTATTTTACTATTTATCAATTTTATAGAAAAATTCATCATATTTATTAATTTTATGGCGGTTAGAAATACAACCGTCTAGGAAGGAACTTTCTACGGTGGTTAGAAATAAAACCGCCGTAAAAAGTACCCCTTTTTACGGCGGTTTTTGAAAACCGCCCTAAAAAGTACCCCTTTTACGGCGGGTTTTGAAAAACCGTCGTAAAAAGTACCCCTTTTAACGGCGGGTTTCAAAAACCGCCGTAAAAAGGGGTACTTTCTACGGCGGTTTTGTTTCTAACCGCCGTAGAAAGTCCTCTTTTTATGGCGGTTTTAAAAAACCTCCGTAAAAAGTTGACTTTCTACGGCGGTTATCAAAAACCGCCGTAGAAAGTCCCTTTCTACGGCGGTTTTATATAGAACCGCCGTAGAAAGTCTGTACTTTCTTTTTAATTGCGGTTTTGGTCTTTCCGCCGTTAAAGCACCGCCGTAGAAAGTCCATTTTGTAGTAGTGGACCTCATGTATGTAATTAGTTATCTCACATTTCCCTTCATGAGAATCTGCTAGAAAAGGAGATGAATAAGCAAGAGAAAGAACAATCAAACTGAAGTTGTATCCACTCCAAATTTGAAGATTTTGTTTCTTTCTTTATCTTAAGCCACTGATTTTAAGAACTTGCTCTGTCTCCTTTCATAGTTATACAACACCATCACAATAAGAACACCCAAGGATTCCCAAATATTTTTTGACATTGAAGCATCAATATTATAGCCAAAGACAGCATAAAGATCTATCAGGTGAGACAACCACCTCTTAAAGCTGACAAAAACATTTAAAATATAATGAGAATGAACATTGAGATTGCATAAACTTTCAATGAAAACCAGAAATGCTTTCTTATTTGCTCCATTAGTTGTTTAGCAGTAATCTCAGAAGGCCTCAAACCCAAGCTCTCAAAAATGGTTCGAATTCATTCATAGGATTGTATCTCAATAACTTGGACAATGCCCCAGAGACATCCAGCTCATTTTCCACTTTCCCCACCAAATTTTGAATAAAATGAGGTGAATTCTTACAAATATGCTTAGCATCATTATAATCAATGCCTCTAGTGTAATGCAAGTAGTCAAATAGAGCAGACCTCCATAAATTAGGCAATCCGGTAAAATCAAGATCAACCAAAACATCTAACGAATTATTTCGAAGATCAAGCACTCTCAGCTTAGAGCTTTGAGCTAGACTACGAGGCAACGGCCCAGATAAGGAATTCGAACGTGCTACAAATTGCTCAAGATTCGTCAAATTTCCAAACACATCAGGAAGATAACTAGGAAACATATTCACAGACAACAACAAAGATTTCAAGCTGGAAAGCTTACTGAATTCAGGGCTCAGCTGGCCAAATAAAAATTGGCGGAAAGAGAGAGTTACTCCAAATGAGCCATTGAATAAATGGAATCCGGAAGGGGCTCTTCAAAAGAATTATCATCCAAATACCGCTTCACTTCCGATCAAACACAGAGTTAGAACTTGGAAGACCGCAATGCAAGTTCAAGAACAACAAAATATTAAGCTTCGGGCATTTGAATTTCACAATTCAGGCGGCAGATTCATCTTATCTGCTGGACTGCTAGCGACCGGTGGAGATGGAAATTGAGTGATTAAGTTCACTTCAGGGCTTAGAATTCAGGTGGAGCTAGAACATAATTTCAATCCTAACGTGGCACTTTGACTTTGGTGTTGAGTCCTTCACTTGGGTTTTCTTCTTTGCTAGAGCAAGACTCAAGGCCTTGCTGACGTGGCGCCTAACCAAGAATTCAAGATATCTTCTACGGGTGAAGACAATTGAGGCAGCGGACAAATCTAAACTGTTGAATCGAGCTGCGACGCAGACCCGACGACTGACAGTCAAAACTTTTTTGTCACCTTTGATAGCTGGGAAGATTACCGTCGGCAGTAGAAGCTTGCATGGCGATACGATTGGAAGAAAACTCAAACATTGGTGCTTCACAACGGCAGGAAAGGCATCAAAAAGCAGAGAGAAGGGTAGAAGATGCCCCACGGTGGGCGCCAATTGTTGAACCCCAACTTAGCACCGAGCTCGCGTAACGTCGGCCTCCACCTTCGGCTCCCTGTTTTCGGGATCAACTCCCCTATTTAACTGTGATGATTTAGTTAGAAGAGAAAGAGAGTAATATCTCAAAGCTAAGCTGGAATTCAATTCCCTTACAAATGAGGGGAATGCTGAGTATTTATAGTGGGAACGGAGGTGAGTGGATGTAGCTGTCCAGTCAAGGTGTCATCTTTACCTCGTAACACGTATCAATGATGCCACCTGTTGAGCATTCGCGAATCTGGACTTCAGCTCATCCACAAATGAGGTCAGCCCCAAGGTCGTCAACAGACGAGGTCAGCCCTTAGGTCGTCCAGCCGCAGGTCGTCCAAGATGAGGTTAACCCGTAGGTCACCTCGGCATTAATTTAGTATCCAACATTGAAGACGTCTCGGACGAGCTCAAATGGACGACGTCTCGGACGGGCTCAAGTGGACGACGTCTCGGATGGTAGTGTACAGCAATACGGATGTGTTCCAGTATGCATTTCCTTCTTCTCAAAAGTTGCATCTCTTCATTGTAATGGTGATTTTGAGCTCGATTCTTATTCGAATTCCGTTTCGTTTCTTCCTATCTCTTCATAAGAGTTGTGACTATTAAATGACACCCTTTAGAGGTCTATAAATATACTCCTTAGGATGATGGTTTAGAGAGACAAAACATTTTCATTTTACAAGTTATTCTTGCACGTTTCACACTTGTACTGTAGATCGTTTGAGTCAGTGCAGACTTCTAACGATCATCTTCATCTTATCTCAAAAGGATATTAGTCTTGAACTCCTTACACACATAAGGGGACTAATAAAGCCTAAAGGAAAGTGCATTTGCATGATTTGAAGAGGTATTTACTGTTTTTCTACTTTGTAATAGATTAGTAGTTTTTTTTTCAGAAATAAAGTTCCATTCTAGTTGGTTTTTGTGTTGTAAGGTCCTATTGTTGTTCAGAAATATCCAACAATCTTTAGGGGGTTTAATACACACAAATTGCTGCCAACATGAAGGACTTGACATCATCCATTGTCAAGTTGGATCGGTTCAATGGAGGCAACTTTTTAAGGTGGAAGAAAAAGATGCATCTTTGTCTTAGTTCCTTGAACCTTGCATATGTGTTGAAGACACTGAAGCCACAGAACGAAGATGAAGAATCACTGGACCACTCTCGCAAAAGAAGGAAGTGGAAGATGGATGATGCAATATGCAGAAGACACATCAAAAATGCAGTTGGTGACAAGTTGTATGATTTCTACTATTCAATTCCTACGACTAAGGAATTGTGGGACAATCTAAAAGTAAGGTACATACAAGAGAATTTTAACACTAAGAAATTCTTGTTATCTACATTCTCTAAATTGAAAATGTTAGATAATATACCTAAAATGCAATAGTGTGCTGAAATCAAAAAAATGATTAATCAGTTTGCACAACATGACATGATTATTGAAGAATTAATTGTTGTGAATGCTTTGATTGATAGATTACCCCCATCTTGAATGACTTCAAAAGAGATCTCAAAAGTGGAAAAACTAAGATTACTTTCGAAAGTCTTGCCAATTCTCTTTGTGTTGAAGAAGAGTTAGGAATGCAGGAAAGTTCTTAAAGAAATGATAAACTGCATGTTAATGACAAAGGCAGTGAATCAGGAGTCAATGTCATTGAAGGACAAAAGAACAAGTCCAGAAAAAGGATCAAAGATGCTGAAGATTTTGGCAAAAGAAAAAAGAGGAAAGGCAAGTGCTTTCGTTGCAATGAAGTTGGACACTACAATTATATGTGTCAGTTGCTAAAGAAGCAAAAGAAAGAGGAAAAATCCTCTAAGGACTTTTATATGGAAGCACTTGTGCCAAGATGTGAAGCATTAGTTTTGATTCAAACTTGTCTTTAGAAAAATGACAAGTGTGTATTTTATATGTAGGGAGGAATTTATATAAGCAAAAATGTTGTATGAATCATAAAGTTTGATTAAGTTATGGCTAAATTTGACAAGTTTAACTTGAAATTTTAAATTTACAATAACTTGAATGTAAATGCATGCATATTGTGAATTAATAATTATATGATTTGCTCAAATTATGTAAGTAGGTATGCATGTTAATATATGTTTTGTGGAAACATGTGATCATTTATACTGATTGCTTGAATGCATGATTTCCTTCAGAAATTAGGATTGATTCATGCATGTTAGTTTCATACTTAAAAACACAATATTATGATTGTCCTTATGATTAGTTCTTAAAACCTCCATTTTGCGGATTTGGAACAAGAAGTAACTTAAACAAAATATTATGCTTAGTATGAATCAAGTAGCATGTTATATAATTTTGATACATGAATAATGTATGAGAAAATATTTAACATAAGTATTTACCTTAATGAGCTAGAATTGTTAGGTACTTTGTTTTGCATTATTCTTAGTTCATGTGAGATTTCATATGTAATGAAATATGATTGTATGAGATTATGTGAAGCATGTTTATACAAGTAACATGAGCATGTGTGTTTCATATGTTGTAAATGAATGGATGATTATTTTGATTAATCAAGTTCATAATACATAAATGTAAGATATAAAGTTTCATGTGAATTTGTAAAGTACAAATTTGGTAGAACTTTTACACATGCAATAAGTTTGAGACATATTCGTTAAATGTATGATTTAATGATTGTTTGTATGATCACATTAAGGGAATGATCCTTTGGTAAGGAATCGTCTATTGACTGATGTACAAAACATCAATAGAAGTGGATTAAAAATCCAGATTAAAGTCACTAAATGGTAGGATCTTAATCTATGAGATTAAGTAACCATTGGAATGGTGATGTTGAGCACTCAATAAAAAAGTTTGGTTAAGCCAATTAGGCAAACCAAAGAATGTATTAAGGACTGATAGGAACGATTATCTTCTATCAAGAAACATGTCCTAGACCGTTTACAATGGAACCCTCAATTCATTGCTAGTTAAACTACTAGTTCTGAATTCAATGTAGCGAAAAGTATATTGTCTAAATAGTTGGAACACTAAATACAATTAGTGTTATTTACTCGCTAGTAAGTTAAGGTTGAACGATTGAGTTCTTAACAAGTTCAAGTTAATACCAAATGTGAGAAATGCAACAATGCTGGAAATTCTCATATGGCGGGGGTATTTTGAAAGTTGCCTATGTGTATGCATCTTGAAAAATTCAAAAAAGGTTCTTTAATGAAACCTTGGACGCATTCATGAAAGAGATTGAGGCGCATAGTTGTTATCTGTTGTTTATAACAAGTTGTAGGAAAGCGAACTTGTGTGTGATTACATTAAGGCTCGTCAATGGACTGTTGGTTCAAAGCTTGTCTACCATATTAGTTTGACAGGTTTGCAAGGTGTTTTCACTAAGGCGTTGGTTCAATCGAAAGACACCAGGGCTAATGCATGAGTTATCAAGAAAAGTTCTTGACTTTGAGAGGAAGGCAATTTTCCAAATCATTGGAAAATGGCAGGGGATTGTTGGAGATTTTCCAATAATTAAGCTGAAAGAAGAAAGGAAAATGAATGGACGACGTCTCGGACGAGCTCAAGTGGACGACATCTCAGACGGGCTCAAGTGGACGACGTCTCGGACGGCAGTGTACAGCAATACGGACATGTTCCAGTATGCATTTCCTTCTTCTCAAAAGTTGCATCTCTTCGTTGTAATGGTGATTCTGAACTCGATTCTTATCCGAATTAAGTTCCGTTTCTTCCTATCTATTCATAAGAGTTGTGACTATTAAATGGCACTCTTTGGAGGTCTATAAATATACTCCTTAGGCTGATGGTTTAGAGAGACGAATCATTCTCATCTTACAAGTTATTCTTGCACTTTTCACACTTGTTCTGTAGTTCGTTTGAGTCATTGCAGACTTCTAACGATCATCTTCATCTTATCTCAAAATGATATTAGTCCTGAACTCCTTGCACATATAAGGGGACTAATAAAGCCTAAAGGAAAGTGCATTTGCACGATTTGAAGAGGCATTTACTGTTTTTCTACTATGTATTAGATTAGTAGTTTTTTTTCAGAAATAAAGTTCCATTTTAGTTGGTTTTTGTGTTGGAAGGTCCCATTGTTGTTCAGAAACATTCAACATGCAGAAGTGGAAAGCTGTTTGGTAATTCATTTGTATCATCCCGTTAGAAGGGTTCAAAGGTACATATGTCAAACGTCTATGAGTCGTATAGTTTAAAACAAAATTCTTTTATTGAAACTTATAAGTACTCTTTATAGATAGATAATCAAAATCTTAGATATAGTTAATTATTTACTGTATCGTATTAAAAAGTCTTGTTTTAGATTATACCTCGTGACTCGACATTGAACTGTTCTACCGTGACAGAATCAACATTATATTAATTTATGTACCTCTGGGGAAAGATTTTTGGGGAGTGTTGAAGATAGAAATCCTTGATCTCTTTGGCCTGATACAGAGGACGACCCTTCTTATCAGGGGCAGTTAACATGGTGGTGACCAACCCTCCAGTGCTTGTTCCGGCGATGACGTCAAAGTACTGCAAGTCTTGCTTCCGGCCCGTCCAATTTCTGGCCGAAAAAACCATGCCCGGAACCAATTAATTAAAGAAAGGTTGACTTGATACGACAGAAATGAATTAATTAAAGAACCTGAAGCTCAGATTCTAAGAAGCCGAGGACAATCCCGGGGATGATTCCTTTGATCCCGCCGCCGTCGATGCTGAGAACAGTGACGAGGTTTCCGAAGCGGGGAAGCTGGGAATTGGGCTTAGCACTGGTGTCCATCCTATGCAAAATAAGAGAAAATGACTATATTTTCTTAACTTTGAGCAAAGATGAACCTGAGAGTGAGTGTGTATGTGTTTCTTGATGAAGGAGGCTTCTATGGGTTTTTGTAGAGGTTCTTCCTCGCAATAATTTAATTACCAATTTATTGATTTAATGATTTTTTTTTAAATCACAAATTTTTTTTTTTTTATGTTAATAGTGCTGGAATTCGTCCAGTTATGATTGACAATTGTGTCTTTGTTTAATCACATTTCGCCTAGGACCTATATACAACCTACATTAAACACTATAATTTCTCACTGACGGAATTGCATTTGCACACCACAATACATCACGTTGGGACTTGCACTTGAACTCCACAATACTCCACTCGAGGACGAGCAACTTGCAGTTGCACACCACGATACACCACGTTGAGGATGGGCAACTTGCACACCACGTTACTAGGAACCTGGACATTATACATCAACACACCACTATCGGCCATGGAATAGCCTCTAAAGTGCTGGTAAGAGTTTGCTTTAAAATTTGTAAATCTTGCACAAGGTACGAGTCAAACCATTAATTTCAATGAATATGCACCAGGCTTTTACCACTTGAGTTAGGGATGATTCGATCATAAAAAATATTTATTATATACACATGATGTACTTACTAAATTGTATTTGTAATTTCCCTGACTAATTCGTAGTTTAACCAAATCCCGGGAGGTAATTGGAATTCGCCGAAAAAATAAAAATAAGCCGTATTGATTTATTGAAAAATTAAAAGAAAAGATGTAGTGTTTGTACTGAATAAGTACCGTTTTCAGAAAACTAGTGCTTGTATTTTCAAAGTATTACTAAAAACAAATGGAGTAAACTCAACATTTGGTCACTTACATATTGTCAAATAATCTTTTTGGTCATTTACATTTCAAAATGATTTTTTTGGTCCCTTACTTTTATTTCTCGAACTATTTGGTCATCTAATTTCAAAACGATCTTTTTGGTTCTGTACTTTTATTTCTCAAACTATTTAGCCACTTGGCCATTTAACCTGACGAAAAACATTAATATCACTTATGTGCTGCTCACACGGATCCATCAGCAAAGTGCAAACTTGTCTCAACATCTGTTTAAATAGAAGAGTCTAATATATATATATATATATATATATATATATATATGTGCTGCTCACACGGATCCATCAACAAAGTGCAAACTTGTCTCAACATCTGTTTAAATAGAAGAGTCTAATATATATATATATATATATATATAAATATATAAATTATTCCATTAGAAGAGTAGTTTTATTTTTTTAATTTTTTTTAACTTCTTATACCTTACCATCTAAAATAATTGTACATTTTAAATACTGAACTTTTGTAAAGAAACGCTGGAGTAATTTTATTTTATTTTTTTTGGGAATTAAAGTAGTACTTGTATGAAAGCAAATGTATTATGCAACACAAAGTCAGATTTTTTATTATTTTTTTGCCACTATCTTTACATTATCTGTTGGTTTTGTGATTTTGTGCCATAGCGGGTATGGCCTGAAAATTAAAAGTCGCTGGTGGAAATTGAATGATCAATCAACTACTTCAAGTTCAATCATTGGTCAATCCGTAGAATATATATTTAGAATTAATTGCAATTCATAGATAATTATATCTCTTATGATTATTTAATTAATTTGAATAGAGAGAATAAGTGATAATGATTTTAGTGTATAAATAAGCAGGAAAATGATATAGTTGTTAGTATCGTACGATACGCGATCAAAAAAAGAGGATTTCGATACGAATTGCATAAATGTATCGCACATGGTAGTAAATCGTGGAATTCTTTTTCCAGTTTTGTACCATCCGATACGTGGAAAGAAAATTTTGTGTCGATAATCTGTGAGCAATGGAGAATGGGTTACAAAGAAATCCTGTGCATTTATGGCTATTTCCAGTAATGACTGG